>JACXGJ010001133.1:0-92787 GCA_016801105.1 Esox niger | reverse complement strand
TGTGTGTGTGTGTGTGTGTGTGTGTGTGTGTGACCAGTGTTTTTGAGCTGTATGTAGATCTCACACTGGTCAAAACTGTACTTTTTTTTTTTTTATAAATCTCAACAAGATGTGTGTGTATTACCTGTTAACCTGGGTTAAAATAATACAATTACAAACAACCTCTTGGTAGCAAACCCACATGCTCTTGCCTTATAGTCCTTGAATCTGTCCCTTTTTTGCCAGGCTCTGTCACAACAAGCAGTCCAAGGTCTACCTTCCAGAACCTCCTTTCCCACATGCTGAGGTAAAACAGTGTCTGTTTTAAACGGTCATCAACATTTCAGTTGTCTAGTTGACTTAATCTATTGCAATGTTGTTTATGACTGTTTTCTATTTGTAGATGTAGCTATACGATGCTCTGTCTCTGACAGTCTATTTATCTTTTAGCTGATCCAGACCAACAAGTTGAAGCACTACCCCAGTATCCATGGCGACTTCAGTACTGACTTCCGGCAGCCCTGTGTGGTGTTCACCGGACACCCGTCACTTCGCTTCGGGGACGTGGTGCACTTCATGGAACTGTGGGGCAAATCCAGCCTCAACACGATCATCTTCACTGGTGAGCACAGCAATACCTGAACAAGGCCAGTTGCCAATCATGTGGCCTGTCCATCATTTTGGATCTTGCACTAGCTGGTTAGTGCAAGATCCAAAATGCACAAACTTTTCCTGTCCCTAAACCTTTCTGGTCCATCATATATATTTATTTATAATAAAAACAAAAAAAACAGTCGACTGTATCAAACAGAATGCTAGATCCCATTGCGTCTTTCATTAAAGTGACCACATTTTGCTTGAATTAACTAATGAAATGTGAATGTCATTAAAATGGTTCTGTCTTACTCCTACAGAACCAGACTTTTCCTACTTGGATGCATTAGCTCCGTACCAACCCCTGGCCATGAAGTGTGTCTACTGCCCCATTGACACACGCCTCAACTTCCACCAGGTCTCCAAGCTGCTCAAGGAGGTCCAGGTACTCATTACACTGTAGTACAACCGTTTAATGATTCCGTGTTGATTAGAAAGCCAAGAGATACTGAATTTTAAAATGCACTGCTCCCTCCATGCATCCCCATATCTTTTTTCCGATCTTTCCTTCCATTTTTCGTTTTGGACACTGTGCGACGGCCTCGACCGTGATCTCCGCTCCCAGCCCCTCCATGTGGTGTGTCCGGAGCAGTACACCCAGCCCCCGCCAGCCCAGTCCCACCGCTCAGACCTGATGCTGGAGCTACAGCCCCCTCCCATGCCCTACCGACGCTGCTCTGTGCTTGGCCTGCCCTTCAGGCGCCGCTACGAACGCATCCATCTACTGCCAGAGGTTAGGGATCCCACCACACTGGCATTAACATGACCCCCTTTAGTCTCATTCATCCCTCTGTTGTGAGGTTGGTAACCGGTTCATAGGGGTTGCTGGACTAGTATACCAAGGCTTAAGGCTCTAGACAGATGCTACAGCTTGTGCCTTATTGCTTAATTCGGGTGTCGTTTCTGTTGTTCCTAATGGTTTTCAATGCCGTCCCTCTACAGCTGGCCAAATCCCTCGTGCCCACTGAGATCAAACCCGGCGTCTCCTTAGCAACCGTGTCCGCAGTTCTGCAGTCCAAGGATAACAAGCATACGCTGCAGGTGAGTGTGTGTGCGTTCAATAAGTCGCCAAGAAAGGACTTTGGTAGTATCCAGAGCCACGTGGCGACGTACACCTCTAATGACCTTGTCTGTGTGCTGCCCAGCCAGTTCCCAAGCCCCCTCCGCTGGCCCCCAGTAAGAAGAGGAAGCGTGTAGTGGAGGAACCCCCCGAGGTGTTGGCCCCTAAACCCCTGCTCAGTGGATCTGTTCCCCTGGAAGCCTTCCTGGCCATGCTACACAAGGTGAGAGTTGCACTGAAAACGCTGAACGCCTATTCGGTGTGCTTGCTAGGCATGTTCCTACGAGTCCTTCCACGAGTGCGTTCATTTTCCGCTTCAGACGGGGGGAGGGGCTTTCTGACTCGGCGTCGATGTTTTGCCGTTATCGGTGCGTTTCCTTGTTTCCAGCACGGCATCACAGAGGTCAAGGTAGAGGAGACGGCGGACGGCCACATCCTGCACCTGCAGGCCGAGGACACTCTGATCCAACTGGAGGAGGACGGGACGCACATCGTGTGCGACAACAACGAGCCCCTCCGCACCACTCTCAGGGACCTGGTGCTGCGCTTCCTCATGAAACTCTGACCTCCACGCCGGAGGAGGCATTTCAGGCAACCTCTGACTGACTATTTCTACACAACCTGCCACTCTAAATGACTGCTGGTTATTGTTTGTCAGAAACGGTCTACAGTCACCGACTCCAATGTGGTTGATCTCCAACTGTGCACCAATAGCTTGATGTGTCTCTCGGACTCGTCCGTTTTTTGTATTTAGTAGTGCTTTTGAATTTTTTATGTTGAAACTGATGTGTAAAGTTTTTATTTTTTATAAACGACATTTATTTTGGAAACGATTTTTCACTTGAGTCATCCCACAAATAAGAAATCTATATTGTCAATATTTAAATTCCCCCATGTAATGTTGCTAACAGTTCATGAGTGTTTCAGGTAAATTCAAACAGTTGTAATGTAATTGTTTATTGTCCTCTGTCTGCCAAGGAGGACGTGGAACCATGAGAATCAGATTGGTCATGCTGACATCATAGCACAGTTAAGTACACCCCTAGATAACAGGCTCACTAAGTATGTTGCTGCTGTAAAGGCAGGACAGAACAGCTATATCCTTTCTTGTTTCATTATTAATCTACAGGGCTCAATTTGAGAAATGTAATATCTTCAGTGAAGGGACCAGTTGTCACGTGTTTGCATAGACTGGAGCACTAAAAGTTTTAGTTGTCAGGTACCAAGATACCAAAAGGACAGACCGTATGAAACACAATGTGGAAACAAATGGAGTGTTCGGATAGAACGAAAAATCATTAAGGTTTTACTGAGTCACAGTTTACGTAAGGAAATTGGTCAATTGAAATAAATGATTCATCCCTAATCTATGTTGGTCACATGCCTTTGAAAGAAAGAGGGGCGGAGGAAAACATTGTGGTGTGACCACCATTTGACTCATGCAGTGTGGCAAGTCTTTGCATTGAGTTGATCAGGCTGTTACTTGTTGCCATTGAAATGTTGTTTAACTCCATTTCAATGGCTGTGTGACTTATGGGAATGTCATGCACTTCACTCAGGACCTCATGGTGCCTGCATCAAAATACCATAGAAAAAATGCAATTTGGTTTTATGTATCATACACCTACCCATACCATAATCCCACAAATCACCCATGTCTGCAAACTCCCTCGTACAGTTGAAAATGGGGCCTGTTTATTGGCTGTTTATTGAACATGCTGTTTAATCAGCTTCTTGATTTGTTACACCCGTCAGGTGGATGGATTATTTTGATAAATGACAAATCCTCGAAAAGAATTGCACAATATATGAGACAAGCTTTTTGCGTGTTCTGCATTGGTGTTGTTTTTCCTCTACTTCATGAACCATAGGAGGAACACTACCAATTACCATTTTACATGCGCTTATGTTGTTCAATGTACAACTGTACCCAGCAGCTGTAGTCATCCTAGAAACACATTGCACTCAAAACTGTTCATGTCCCTGTATCAAGATATGCAATACTGAAACTGTAGGTGTCCAACTGTAGGTTAAATACTGGTGTATTACACTCAGTTTATATATCATTTTCTAACAAATATACAGTTGTGCTCAAAAGTTTGTATACCCTCGTTAAATTGGTAATATATGTACCATTTGTAAAGAAAACACGAGTGAGCAGGCAAAACACGTCTTATTTCTTATGGGATTCACATTCAACTGTAGATCATAACAGAATGGCACAATCATGAAACATGCCAACAAAGAAAAAATGAACTGATCCCTGTTCAAAAGTCTGCATAACCTTAGTTCTTAATACTGTGTATTTCCCCCTGTAGCATCAATGACAGTGTGCAGTCTTTTGTAATAGTTGTCTGTGAGGCTCCAAATTCTTGCAGGTGGTATAGCTGCCCATTCGTCTTGGCAAAATGCCTCCAGGTCACGCAAACTCTTTGGTCATCTTGCATGAACCGCACATTCGGGATTTCCCCAGAGTGGCTCGATGATATGACGGTAAGGAGACTGATGTCCACTCCAGAACCCTTTTCTGCTGTAACCACTGGAGGGTCACTTTGGCCTTGTGCTTAGGGTCATTGTCGTGCTGGATGGTCCAATAGCGTCCCATGTGCAGCTTGTGTTCTAAAGAATGCAAATTGTCCGCCAGTATTTTCTGTTAACATGCTGCATTCATCTTGCATCCACTAATTTTCACAAGATTCCGTGTGCCTTTAGAGCCCCCCCAAACATCAGCGAGCCACCACCATTCTTCACAGTGGCGATTGATATTCTGTTCACTATAGGCCTTGTTGACCCCTCTCAAAAAGAGTGCTTATGGTTGTGACCATAAAGTTTTATATTGGTCTTGTAACTCTAAATTAGAGTGTGCCAGAAACTGTGAGGTGTGTCAAGGTGTTGTCGGGCATATTGTAACCAGGCTTTTTTGTGGCACTGGTGCAGTAAAGGCTTTCTGGCAACTTGACGATGCAGCATATTTTTGTTCAAGAATCATATTGTGCTCCTTGAAACCACACACTCTTTCCAAAGCAGCCTGTTTTTATCCTGAGGTTACCTGTTGGGTTTTGTATCCCAAACAATTCTTCTGGCTGTTTTGGCTGAAATCTTAGTCTACCTGACCTTGTGTTGGTATCAAGAGATCTGAAAATGTGGCACTTCTTGACTGAACAGTACTGAATGGCATATGCAAGGCTTTGGATATCTTTTTATATCATTTTCCATCTTTATGAAGTTCCATTACCTTGTTATGTAGGTCTTTTGACAGTTATTTTCTTTTTCCCATGGCTCAGTATCTATTCTGCTCAGGATATCCATGTGAGAGCCAACAAACACAGACTATTTATACACAGACACTAATTTCAATTTAAAGAGCCACAGGTGTGGGAAATTCACCTTTAATGGCCAATTCCTTGTGTGTGTGTAACAAGGCTAAACATTAAAGGGTATGCATACTTTTGATCAGGGCCATTTCTGTTATTGTTATGATTTAAAAATGAGCAAAAAAATGACATGATATGATCACTATACTTAAATAAAAATGTTTCACCATCTGTCATTTTCAAAATCACTCCCAAAACTTCTCAATTTCTGCCAGGTTATGCAAACGTATGAACACATCTATATATAGCTGTTAAGGATGTGGGTCAACTTTGTGTATTCTAACCATGTATATTGTCTACCATTAGCAGCACTATAACACCAGGAAAATTCTGAGTATTTGTACATTTCACAGTTAAAGCAATTCTACTGAACTGCACAAGTCAACTACAAAATACTTACCCCATAGCCTGAACAGTATTTGAGAGCAATATACCCCAAATCTGTTATTTTTGTACACAGAGCAAGTGTGTCGTAAAATATTTATTCGATAGGGTTTACATGCACAGAAAATACATTTAATAATGTTTTCAATGTACAAAATATTACATCTACAATGTACTACATGATCATTAGATAACATGAATGTATGTATGCAGCAGATATTGTCAAGAAGTCTAAGGCCCTGTGCAAATACTGTAATTGTAACCCTGATCCTCCCTGCTTTCCATGACATGACTACTGACTTGACAAATAGGACAGACAAAAGAAAGCTTCTCATCACATGAATTTTCCCTATCTAAAAAAACTGGATAATGGATCATATTCATTAAGTGAAAAAGGAGGATTGGTGGAAATTAGTTTGTCTACAAAACGTTTTAGTGAGATTGTGTGAAGTACTGAACGTGAATAGGAAACATACGTACATAAGTAGTAAGGGTATTGGATTGATCTCATCTATTCACCCGAGGGCAGTTTTGGTCTTCAGCAGGTTCTATTGTGTAACATACCTTATAAAAGTTGTAGAAGGTACACTGTCTTTTAGGCAGCGCTTTATATGCCCGGTCTCAAATACACTCTTAGCCCCTATCCTCTAAATACATTTGATATGTACACAAACCATTCTAGTAGCACCGCCATGCTTGTGTGTCTGAGTGACCTCTTCACTGAACTTTTAAGAAGTATCTTATAAGGTAGCGCTTGCACTATATGGCTTACACTTATTGATCTAACCAATATCCTCAGATCTAAACAAGGGCATAGGGGGCAATAGGGGCTAAAGGTGAACATCCACTGATGTGTCTATTTGGATTCTTTCTCAGCATCCAGAAGTGTAGAGCGTATTCCCAGCTTCTGGAGCTCCTCTATCAGATCTCCATTCTGATGCATCTGTAGGAGGATGTCACAGCCTCCCACAAACTCTCCGTTTAAGAATATCTGTGGGATTGTGGGCCAATTGGAGAAGTCTTTCACGCCTGGAACAGAGTTAAAATTGAGCTATTACCGATTTTGTTTTACTCCAATATTTCTATTGTAGCATACTTTCTATTTTATTGATGCATTGCCATGCAATTAGACATGCTATGTTAACAGGCTGATTGTTACACTATGTTGTCTTCTAGACTCATCGTTTAGCAACATACATGGTAAATTCTAGGGGACTAAACCCGCGGTCATAAATTACTTCAGCAAACCTTACAACTGTTCATTACAGGAGGAGTCTGACATGAACCACACCCTTTCGACCCTGGTGCAAAATACTGATAACAACTTCGTAAACTTAGCTCCCTAGCTGGCTATTTAGCTAATTAGAGAGAACGATGGACAGCGTGAGAGCAGCACTACTGTTGCTTTGGACGTAGAGTTCTATAATACATACAGACATAAATGAATATTACTAAAACTTGCTAAAACTCGGTTAAAATATAACAAGAACAATGAGAGATACAGTCGAGTCGGAGGTACGCGTAACAAGTGCCGGGGCTAGCTAGATTTGTTGCTATATTCTACTGACCTTGTCTGAGATCCTGGTCATCCAACACGTTATATGCAGCATATTCATTCACACCATGCATCCTCAATATCTGAACTACGGCATTACTGAAGCCACACATAGGCTGGGCAGGGGTCCCCTTCATAAACACTACCACTTTGTCCTTCTTCACTAGATCACCAAGGTCTTTCGCCGCCGAACACATGAGCCGTGTTGAAAACGCCAACGACGCAAGTTGTAAATCAACTTCCCTCAATAAATACACTGACGAACTCTGTCGAAGACAGCGAAAAGTGGACCGCATTAGACAGCTCATTTTCTTCGTTAAACTGCCGCAAAATATAGAAAGATGTAGAAAAACACCCTGCTACAGCGCCAGACACTTAAGATTCAGCGTCTTGCGAGCAACATTAAAAACACTTCCGGGTCACGAAAATAAGGACATTTTCTAAATAAAAGAGACCAACGTATTACTTCAAAACTGACATAAATTGAGTTTATTGTTTATGAAAATGTACCTCTCAAAACATTGAAAACAATTTATATGTAATCAATTCATATTTGATTACATTGTGGCCAATGTGATGGATGTAGTAAAATGCCAGCAACAATTGCCAATACACAGTGACCCTTGATATTTTTTCCATATAATTAATCTATCCACTCTCCTGAACATTTCCTACAATACATTTTTACAATATAAACTAAGTGGTAAAATTTATTAATTTTATATTATTAAAATCGCGTTATACCGCAGATTTTTATTTTGAAGGCAAAATCCGAAAACCGGATGTTTTATTGTTGCTGCGGAATCTCTAATGTTGCCAGCATGACGCATTGCGTCACGTGAGCAACATAAAAAAAGCACTTCTGGTTCATTGAATTTTAGTCATATTCAAAATAAAAGTAACCATCGTATTAGTAGAAATGTGGCATAAAATAAAATTTTCATGATTCAAAAACGTTCTAAACATTAACAATGATTAGTATTTGCTTATATGTCTGTGACAATTACATAAAATATGGTTATATAACACGTTCTAAGGTCAAATACATTAAACAAAAAAAAATACGGCAACTCACGAGTAGGCTACAATGTCATATTGCTGCCATGAAAAAAAGCTGCATGTAGACAACTTTTTTCCTCTCGCTTTGGGGAATTATTTGAGGAATTATGATACTCATTGGGACATATAAATGGATTTGCAAATAACTATTCTACACACCGCAAGTAAATGTATTGCCCCAGCACACACACGTTTTCGGAACACCCACGGGCTCCTCCCACACACAAAAACACACGGGCATGTGCAGACACTACCCCCCCAGCTGTTTTGTCAAGAAGCCGGTGGTTGTGAGATTAGGGGCAGTTCATATGTACAACTGCAAGTGTGGAAACTATACACTTTCGCTGAAAAGGGTTACTGTTTTGAGTTACAACTTATTAGAAAGACAGAAGGAAAACATATGACGACAGGACTATTAGTGACTCTCAGAGCAGCACAGAGTGAAGGACCAACCAGCGGTTTTCTCTGAGGTAAGTGCTGGAATCATGTCATCTGAGTTAATTTAATTTAACATTTGCTCTAGTTGCTTGCTTAAAAACTTTAACCATGATATTTTTGACAGTGTTGTGAAAGAAACTAATTTTTTTGTCTGTTTTCAAAAATGAAAGTGAAAGGTAATCTCCATTACAGAGCATTTCTGGGAATGGTCCTTCATTTCTGGTAAATGGTCATTCATTCCCTATGGAATGAGCACTTCACAAACCACACCCTGCCTTTTAACAATGCCCAAATTTGGCCAATACATCTGTCTCCCTCCTGTTCTGTTGTTTTTACCCCTGGTTGAGGGAATAGGAGGTTTCCCCCTGACCATCAGGTGTGTTTGCCTGTTCACTATTTTGTCAGGCTCAGCAGACAGCTGTGTGGCGTCCTCACTTGTGTGGCTCCACCAGATGACATCAGAAATGCACCTGACCACCTCCATGGAGTGGTGTGTTGGGAGTTTGTTCTCCCTTCTATCGCTCATGCAAGTAGTTGAATCCACAGTGACACCTTAATCACATAATCTATCCTTCCTCCAGTCCTGCCCACAAACCTGCTTTCCCCTTTATGTATTGGCCTGGTGGCTTTTGATGTGGCAAGTGTGTGCGAACCCTACGTGGACCCTCACAATGTCCAGACTCCTGTTTGTTTCATGAACCCCCCTGTTTTTTGGGTAGCTTTTTCTGTGGTTGAGATTTGGGTGGCATCCTTTTTTTCCTCTTTTTTGTATGCCTTGGTCACTGCCCTGCCGCCTTTGGTGCTTTGGTCTTGGAGGACATAGGACCCTGCTACATTGCCCATCAGGCCTGTTTTCTTATGGCCCTTATCTTTTTTTAGCAGGTAAATTGTTTTCACGGCGCACACTTTATTTCAATTGAACAAGGCTGTTTGTCATATCAGGGGAGCATGTCTGCCTTTGCAATCGATATAATACGTTTGCCAGTTTAGACCAGTTTGGGTCTACTTCCATTAAGTAGCTTATGACGACTTTGCCAGCAGGTTGGAAGTTTTAGAAACTTCACAGTTAGATGTTGTTACTTTCTATGTGCCAGGGACGTCACTAGAAAATCCTGGTTCGGGGGGCTCAGCTGTGTTTTGAGGGGTCTGGGTATACTCCACAAAATATATTTTCATCATGTATATTCAGAGTAACAACGGGTGTATTTTTGGTCAAGTTGTCAAAAATGTTACCGGTCTCATAGTTTGTGTTAGACACTGATCTAATATGACTAAAATTATATCTATATAAAGATATTAAAGTCCATTCAGTCTCCATCCATCCAACACCAACAAATGTCACAAAAACAGCTGAACTACGTAGCCAAAATACTTTTGTCAACCATAGTTTACATTAAATGAACATCTACATGCAGTATTCTGTTTTGAATCAAAATTTCTCTGAATCATTTAAAAAACAGATCATCATTAGTCCATCCATCTCAAAATACAGTCATAAAAAAATCTGAATAAGTTTCAATACATTAAGTTCAAACCCAAACAAAAAAGAATCTGTGAAGCAACCACAGTTTTGCAGCCATGTTCCTGAAGATAATTAGTGACAAATTTTAGCTAGCATGTCGTTAATGGGAAATTGATATTTTCAGTAGTTGGTTAGTGTTGATCACTTTTAGCATCTACAATTACATAACTACACATCAGTAAAAGACACAAAATACCAAATTATTTGCTACACTGGTTTGCCTGGGTTTCCAATACAATTAAAAGTGTGTGCACATAAATATCTGATTTTGCTTTTCTAATAAGTTTTATACAGAGGTTCCTCAATGTCTGAAAAGTCTGCCAGTCCAAGCTTGAAGTGTTTATTGCCTTGTATATTTTATGAATATCATCAGATTGTTCTGAATTGAACCCGAGATTGAATCTGTTCTTAACACTTATCCTTTTATATGGGCATTCCATTCTACAACTGAGATTAAAACACTAGTAAAACATCTCTTTGCACAAGTCTTGCTTCTAAAATCAGATGAATGTAATCTAAGTCACCATGATAAAGGGTGTATTAAAAAGTTTGCTGAATAAACTTACAATAATATGTGGTTTGGTACTCGGAATTCTGATATTACTAATGCAAACCATAGGGCAACTCCCATGAATATCTAGTGGAAACACCCTATTTGCTATATATTTATCTTGAACATTTGTCTAAAGATGATCAATCAGTTTTGATTGGTTAGATTCTTGTCGATTTGGCCGTGTTGGTGCAGTGATTAGCTGGGTTATCTTTGGTTATACATCTGCTTTTTGTGGTTTCCAGAGTATGTAAAATCTCAAATATTATTCGCTTTTGCTGAAATATATTTTGCTAATAGGTTTGTTAAATGTGCTGATGATCAGGGCCGCTTAGTGACATAAGCAGCATAAGTGCCAGCATAAGTGACATAAGCAGTTTCTTAGGGCCCCCAATTGCTGGGGAGCCACCAATCACAAGGGGAGAGGGGGCCCCAAAAGGCTTATGCTAGCACTGTTAATGAAAAACACAACACAATCAGTAATTTGCAACATTTACCTAGGAGGATTGGAAAAGAGAGAAATCAAATTAAACATGATGTTTGCTAAATGTTCTTTTGGCCCACAGACTGTTTGCATGGACGCCAACCTAACCCCTCGTTTGCCAAACGCCAGCAGCCGCTCACCACCACGTTCGGGTATGTGCATGGTTTTCTTTTGAGTCACCAGTGTTTGTTTGGTTGTCTTTCCCCCTAATTTAGTTTTTCTAATCACTCTAACTTCACACTACCTTCTTGTCTTGTCTTTGCTATGCTCTTATTGTAGAACAATGTATATGATATCCTTTCAATCAGCTTTTCTATTATGTTCTCTCCGATTTTGTTGATTCATTGCTCAAAAAAATGGAGGGAATACTTAAATCACACATCAGGTCTTGATTAATTAAATATATTAAAGAATCTTTACTGTACATTGTGTAATGCATTGAGAACAAAATGACATAACAACGGTCAATGGAAACCAAAATCACCAACTGATTTAGGGCTAGATTCAAACTCATGCCGAAAATGAAAGTAAACAATTGAAATCACAGGCTGATTTTCATCACGGCAACTCATAAGGTGACTAAGTAGTGTGTATGGCACCCACATGCCTGTATGTACATCCGACATCGTCTGGGCATGCTCCCGATGAGACAGAGGATGGTGTCCTGGGGGATCTCCTTCCAGACCTGGATCAGGGCATCCGTGAACTCCTAGACAGTCTGTGACGCTACTTGGCAGCGTTGGATGCTCAGATACATAACATCCCAGAGGTTATCAATGGGATTCAGGTCTGGGGAACGTGAGGGCCAGTCAATGGCATCAATGCCTTCATCATCCAGGAACTGCCTACACATTTTGGCCACATGAGGCCAGGCATTGTCCATCACCAAGAGGTACCCCGGGCACACTGCACATGAGTAAAATCTGACAATGGTTCTGTGGATTTCATCCCAGTACTTAGCAGCAGTCAGGGTACCGTTGGCTAGCACGTGGAGGACAGTGCGACCCTCCAAGGATATGCTGTAAGTTCCTGCTGTTCCACCTTGCACAAAGGAGCAGATACCGGTCCTGTTGCTGGGTTCATGCCTTTCTACGGCCCTGTCCAGATCTCTTCGTGTAACGGTCTGTCTCCAAGTATTTCCTCCATGCTCTTGAGACTGTACTGGGAGACACTAGAGAAGAATCAGTCCGAATGGATAAGGGGAGAGCAATTATCTGTGGCCACCACCTGCAAAACCATTCCCTTTTAGGGGTTGTCTTGCTGTTGACTCTCCAGTGCACCTGTTGTCACTTTAATTTTCACCAAAACATGTGACATTGATGCACAGTCACTTATGTTTCTTAAATGGAGAGATTGATTTCCCTTAAGATTTGGTGTTATACTGTGATGGTTATGTGTTCCATAAATTTTTTTGAGCAGTGTATTTTAGTCTCATGTTCATTTCTTTATTGCAATTATCTAATTATGTTGTCATTATTGATTGTGTTATGTGATTAGCTAGGTCATGTTTGTACATGTGTGTTCACTAGAGCGGTGCCTTTTGTTTTACAAGAGTGTATCGATATTCTGATCTCTAGAATCAATGTTTATTTTGTATGCTATCGACAGCAATCTCAACGTTCTGTTGCTGATCAGGCGCTCTACTTTAACAATAGTAGTTGTGTATATTTCACAGAATCTACCTGATAAAAGCCTGTTACTGTATTTCCATGTACATCGTCATTGATAAGAAACCAGAAAAGGCTATGCTGTCATTTGACATTTTTTGTTTTATTAATTTCCTTACTTAAAATGCAAAGCGGCTAAGAGTTTTTATGTTAGAATAGATTGTTTCTTCACGTTTCGTCACTTGATGTCGGTCATGTCCCGCATCTGCCAAAAGGTGTTCGCCTCATACTTGCCCTTATCATTTATAAAAACATATAAGTCTTGAGATTTGCCCTGGGCTTACTTTATTATGATCACATTGGCTGTACCTCATTTGACTGCTGGCTCAATCTCGTCGCAATATATCGATTTATGCAAGCTAAAGACGATCGTTCTTTCAGTTGATTTTTACTAGGCGAAAACAAATGATATTATTCATTGTGGATAACAGGAAGTCTAAAGGCTGTAGTTCTCATCCATGACACTGAGGTGGAGCGTGTGCCCAGCTACAAATTCCCCATCTCCGAGGACCTTCTCTGGACGCTCAACACATCAAAAAGGTGCAGCAGCGCCGAAGAAGGCCGGTCTGTCTTACAAGATCTTTGTGAACTTTTACTGCTGCACAATCAAAACCGAGAGCATCCTGACTAAATGTGCCAGCGTGGTTTGGCGGATGCTCCGTGTCCGACTTGAAGGCCCTACAACTGGTGGTGATAACCACCCAGCAAGTCATTGGTTCCCTGCTCCCAGCCACCTCCAGCGCACGCAGTGTCTGCAAAGTGTGTGTGGCATCAGTGACACTTCACATTTATGCCACAAACTATTTGCCCTCCTACCATCAGGCAACAGGTCACTTTGTTCCTGCACAAGTAGGCTCAGGAACAGTTTCTACCTATACTACTGTAACCCTGCTGCACTCTGTACCCAACACTAACCACACCCACCTGGTGTACTACTAGACTCTGTCACTGCCTTGCAATTGCAATGTCTGCCACTGTTGATGTCTGAAAAGGAAGTTTTCATCTGTTACAGGTATATGTCTACATCTGATAAAACCTGGTTTGATTGCATGTTGTAACACATTAAAATGTAAAGCCACTGTATATGTTAATAAATATGTTTTTCGTCTTTCAGGTTTCCGATCATCTTTTCAGTCAAAGAGGATCCAAGCCAGAGGGATCAGATTCGGTTTTAAGTATGGGATCTGTACTGTGCAGACAGTGTGGGACATTAATAGAGATGGACTTTCTGGTTTTTCTTATCAGGGTTATTTTTGGTGTGGCTTTTCATTGGGACATGGTAGCTAGGCTTAAAGCTATGGAATTAAACTTATGCAGGCAGTGTTATAGGAGAAAGCAGGATGCAGAAGAAGAGCAAATGAGGGAGGAGGAGGAGAGGAAAAGGAGAAAAGAGAGGAGACAGAGAGAGCAGGAGGAGGAGTGGAAGAGGAAACAAGAGGAGGAGAAAAGACTGAGGGAGGAGGAGACCAGGAGACAGGAAGAGGAGAGAAGGCAGTTGGAGTTGAACATGAGACAAGAAGAGGAGAGAAGGAGAAAGGAGGAGGAGAGAAGACTGAGGGAAGAGGTGAGGAAAAGAAGACAAGAGGAGGAGAGGAGAAGGAGAAAGGAGGAGGAGAGAAGACTGAGGGAAGAGGAGAGGAAAAGAAGACAAGAGGAGGAGAGGAGAAGGAGAAAGGAGGAGGAGAGAAGACTGAGGGAAGAGGAGAGGAAAAGGAAAGAAGAGGAGTACAGGAGAAGGAGAAAGGAGGAGGAGAGAAGACTAAGGGAAGAGGAGAGGAAAAGGAAAGAAGAGGAGTACAGGAGAAGGAGAAAGGAGGAGGAGAGAAGACTGAGGGAAGAGGAGAGGAAAAGGAAAGAAGAGGAGGTGAGGAGAAGGAGAAAGGAGGAGGAGAGAAGACTAAGGGAAGAGGAGAGGAAAAGGAAAGAAGAAGAGGAGGAGAGGAGAAGGAGAAAGGAGGAGGAGAGGAGATTGAAAGAAGAGGAGAGGAAAATGAAAGAGGAGAGGAGTCAGGAGGAAGTGAGAAGACTGTGGGAGGAGTGGAAAAGAAGACAAGAGGAGGAGAGTAGGAGAAAGGAGGAGGAGAAACGATTAATGGAGGAGGAGATAAGAGAGAGGCAGGAGGAGGAGAGGAGAAAACGGCATGTGGGGATTAGTTTAGAAAACACTCAGAGTGAGTTGCAGGAAAAGAGGAGAAAGGAGAGGAGAGCAGAGGAGGAGAGGCGTGAAACCACAGTGGTCAGTGAGACATTTCAGTCACAGTGCAGGTCACCAGACAGCAGCCAGCCAGACAGAGGATTACTCACCATCCTGTCTCAAAAGTGTGACATCCCTGAGGGAGAAATAGATCTCAGAAGACTCCGACCCCAGCAGGTCCTGTCTGTTTCTCACTCTCTCCAGGAGCTACTGTTCCAGGAATGGGAGGAGCAGCCGCCCCCGATGGACACACTAGCTCACACTCAGGTCCTGCTCACAGAGCTTTGTGTGATGGCACTGGAAACTCAGAGCAATGCCTCTCTGGAGTGTGCTGCTGACCAGCTGCAGCTGGCAGTACAGACTGTAGGACATGCAGTGACGGTGGCAGTAGCAGAGGAAGAGGAGGGGCAATATCTCAACTTCACACAGGCCCTGTTCTTGACTTACACTCATCTCTTTGAGGACAGGCCTGATTCCCAGCTGAGTGTCTTCTCTGTGGCTAATGAATGGAGTCAGGAAGACATCTCCTTGGAGCAACTCTTCCTCTTCAAGTTCCTGGAGCTCCTCCTCAGAGCCCTGGAGAAGGAAACAGGCCCAGTTTTTGGTGCCCAGGAGAAGTGTCTGGAGCTGATCCTAGATGCTGTAGGGCAGCTGCCACTTACAGAAACAGATTCCTTCGGTGCTCTGTCTCCAGCAGTACTGGAACTGTTGGGAGTTAACTGGACACCCCTGGAGGCACTGGACTTCATAGGGAGCTTGGCACAGAGTAGGGTGTGCCGCAGTGATGGGCTCTGTGTCCTGGAGCTGGTGAAAAGGCACAATCTGCCCTCGTCCTGGAGAGACGAGCAGGGCCACTCATTAAACACCCTGCTGGAGTCCACAGGGGATTTCAACACATTTCACTGTGTTTTAGGCAAGGAGCTACAGAGGGAAAGCACACACAGCCTTGAGGTCCTCCTTGCCCAGGTGCCAGAGCAGCAACGGAGCGTGATCAGTGCCGTGCACAAAGAAATTGAAGATAAAGTCAGTGCAGTTATATCTCACAAAAGCCATTACAGCGGCTCTTTGAAAGGCTCCAGGTTTGGGACAACTGAGCTGAGGATACTTCTTTTAAGCTTGAGCAGAGCAGCGCTCCACAAACAGGGCAGGTGGCCCACAGTAGCTCAAATGGTCAGGTGGTGTAACCTGGCCATAAATAACAGCAAAGATGAATTCCTAGTACTTGAAAGAGACCCATGTGTGGCAGCCATGCATGCAGCACAGATGGTCTTTCAGGGCAGATGTGTGGGAATAGTACAGGGCTCTCCTTCCTTTAGGCCACAGGACTGGTCTTCATTCTACCAGATGCTTGGAATTAAAGTGCCAACAAGCACTTCTGTCCCATTTACCCAGCACTGTGAGTCTGACATTGTCTGGGGCAGCCTTGAGAGCTTTATACATGACTTCCTCCAGCATAGACCCGGAGGAAGTCCCCCTGGTCCAAGGGGGAAAGGCTCGGCACAACTACCTGACTACTTCATTCTTGGACAACCTCTGTCAAACAGAGACTTGTGTTTCCCCAGGCTGTCCGGCGGCTCAGAGCTTGCACAGAATCTGACTGATCTCATGCACTCTCTGTTGCCAACCTCAAAAAACAATGCAGATCAGTGCTTCAAGTTAATGCACACATTCCTGCACACACTATCAACCCTCACCAAAGACATCCAGCTACCGTTTGGAGAGGACCTGGCGACAATTGTTCAGCGATTCTCAAAGCAGGCAATTTGTCTGGATCAGCTGTACATGTTGAGGTTCCTGGAAACTTTCCTCAGGTCTACATGTGACAAACAGACAAAAGAACAGTGCTATGAGCTGCTGACTGCCACAGCAGAACAGAACTGCTGTGAGGAACTCTGCATAGAATCTCTATCCAAACTATCAGACCTGGTAAGGAGTGGACGATGGGCTCCGGAAGATGCTTTAAATCTATTCATTTTCTTGATAAAAAAGTTCAGAAAAGAGAAAAACCTTTTCACCTGGGTCCTGGCAGTGCTGCATTCCCTTGAAATCCACTGTGTCTCTCCCAGCTTCAGGGACAGAGATGGATGTTCACTGACTCAGTTGTTAAACTCTAAAGCCTCCACAACTCACCTAATTTCCCGGCTCAGAGACTCCTTAAGCACAGAGGGTGAGAAGAGCCTGGAAGACATTCTCGAAGAAATCTGTGAATCAAACAGTAGCATCACAGGGACCACACTCCAAGAGGTTAGAGGCATTGTAGTGTCTTGGCAGACTTGCAAAATTGAGACCGTCCCAAGATTTTCCAAAGGCACCCTAAAGAACTGCACTTTGAAAAGAGAGGAGCTGGCTGCAGTCCTGTTTGCTCTCTGCAAAGCTGTGCATGAGACACAGGGCTGGTGGCCCAGAACAACTCAGATGGTCAGCTGGTGTCTGCTGGCTCTCTCTGTCTCAGGAAGGCTGCTGCAGCTTGGAACAGGTGAGGGGAAGTCCTGTGTCGTTGCCATGTTCGCAGCCTTCAGGGCTTTGCGAGGGGAGAGAGTGGATGTGCTCTCCAGTTCCCCCATTTTGTCCAAGAGAGATGCTGATGAGTGGCGTCCATTCTACAGCCTATTTGATGTCTCTGTCGACTGCAACACGGACAAAGACAAAGACGAGGATCGCAGGGGGTGTTACAGTTGTGATGTAGTCTATGGCACGGCCGAGAGCTTTGCCGCAGACTGCTTGCGTCAGAGCTTTGAGATGAAGGAGGTGAGGCCTGACCGTGGATTCCAGTGCATCATTGTGGATGAGGTGGACTCTCTCTTGCTGGACAAAGGTGTACAGATGACCTATCTGTCCACTGATGTTGCTCCTATGCAGCATCTCAATATTGTCCTGGCCATGATCTGGGGTATCGTCAGCCAGTACGGTCTGGTGCCAACGGGCGTGGGCTCCATGATCCGAGGCCCTGTCCTGCCTTTTCACAAAGCCCTGTTTGACTCTGTGGAGACTGATGATTGTGTGGAGCCGCTCACAATCATACAGCTGGCAGCGAACAGTGGGTTGATACCCAATGACTTCTGCAAGGACTGTGACTCTACAGAGAAACTAACAGAGAAATTAAAGACAGTGTCCCAGGAGACAATGTTGCATTTCTTCTGCTTGGCTGAGCAGGAGTTCCCTTATCAGTTTGTCACTTACACTCAGGACAAGCTAGGGACCCTGCACCGTCACTCAGACGATGACAGGGAAAGTGAGGGGGAAAACAATTATCAAAAGGTCTCTTTCTTGGTTCTGGAAGAAGGCCTGTGCTGTGCTCTGTATGAGGACGAGAGGACCCTCTGTGACGCCATTGTGGAGGGTGTGAAAGATCGGCTGCAGTTTAGCTCATGTGAACCAGACAAGAATGACAAATGTCAGTGTGGAGCAGATAAACACAAAACCAGAGTCCCTGGGTTCCTGAAAGAGCTGGTGGAAAAGAATCTAAGGGTTTGGGTCCAAAATGCCTTCCTGGCCATCAAGGTGCAGCAGGGTCAGGAGTACATAGTAGAGGGGGAACAAATTCTCCCGGTGGATTTTAGCTGCACTGGTATCATTGAACGCAACAAGAAATGGGGAAATGGCCTGCAGCAGTTCCTAGAGATGAAGCACCAAACCAAGTTGAGCTGTATGTCCATTATTACCAACTACCTCTCCAACGTGGCCTTCTTCAGGCAGTACAAGGGCCAGGTGTACGGCACAACAGGGACTTTGGGGACACAGTCAGAGATTGATCTGCTGCAGGAGCTCTACCCAGGCCTCTCCACCTGTGAGATTCCATCCTTCAACCGGAAAAAGCTGTTTGAAATCAAGGGGGTGCTGGAGAGCAATGTAAATGTGTGGAGGGAGAGGATTTGCTCTTCAGTTTTGGAGCAGACTCGTCCAAACTGCTACAGAGATGGTAGGGCAGCACTGGTCATCTGTGAGTCCATCAACCAAGCAATGGACATCCACAAGGCCCTCAAAGAGCAGGTGAGTGAGAAACAGCTCAGACTCTATACCAACAGCAACGAGGACAACTCCAGCATCACAAGCCAGTTTCTCAAACCTGGGGATGTGATTGTGGCCACTAACTTGGCAGGTCGTGGAACAGACCTGCAGGTCTCCAAAGAGGTGAATGGTGCTGGGGGGCTGTTTGTAGTTGTCACTTTCCTGCCTGAAAACGCCAGAGTGGAGATGCAGGCTTTCGGGCGCACGGCGAGGAAAGGGTCCCCTGGCTCGGCGCAGCTCATCATCTGCTTCGCACATATGCAGGAGCCCCTGAGAAATGCGTCCACTCTCCAGGATGCCAGAGCAGCTAGAGACTCACTAGCCATGGATCAGGTATCCCGTGTCCTGCAGGATGATATCCCTGAGATCTCCCTCAGAGAGGAGCTCTTTTCTCAATATTGCCAGATCCTCAAAGGAATCTACCAGCCCTTTTCCAATTCATCATTAGGCAACTTAGACATCTACAGCAAGCGCAGGGTGACAGTGGCAGTGCTTAACGAGTATTGGGGGATTTGGCTGCTGAGAAAATCGGATGAGATTGAAAAGCTGGAAAAATCTCAGCTGATGAAGAGCCTGGAAACTGATATAAAACACGCCTATCAGCAGTCCAGAGAAAACCTCTCACCCTGTTCTAGCATCTACCATTTCATCAAGTTTGGAAACAAATTGCTCTGTGAAAATAAACTTAAGGAGAGTGCAGAGCTGTACAGTAGTGCCATAGAGCTGGACAGATGCTGGGCTGCTATTGCACTCTATAAACGTGCTTACTGCACTCTGGGTCAAAAACAAAAAGACTATATGAAAAACGCATCCAAAGACTTGGAGAATGCCTTGGTTTCTGTGGAACTGTTTTTAGAACAGTGCGCAACAACCTTGCAGCTGGTTAGCCTGTCTGATAGAGACTCTGGGAAGACCAAGAGTGCCTTCCAGAAACAGATGCAGGTCAGGATACAAGTACTCACATACTTCCACAATAACATCAGCAGAGCAATGGAGAAGCTTGAGTTGATCAAACAGGATAAAGGAGAAGCCCTTGTTGATGAAAGCTCTGTTTTTAATCTGGTCGAGGATCCTGATGACGATGTTCACAAAGAGCTGTATGAGTTTTACAAGCTGGGTATGGAGATTGTGTTTTCAGTGAAGCAGAAGCCCAGATTCTGTTGGAAAGGCCTTGCTGTGTTCTTCCTGGGGGTGGCTCAGATTGTGGGGGGAGTGCTCCTTACTGCATTCACTGGTGGAGTGCTGCTACAAGTGGGGTACCACCTCATCAGTGATGGGATTTCAGACTGCATCACTGGAGTGGAAGCCATGATGACAGGAAATTTCAGCTGGGCCTCCTGGGCTATCAACAAAGCAGTGTCCCTGGCTATCTCCCTCATTGGCTTTGGAGTGGGAAAACTGATCTCCAAGGGCTGGAGAGCCAGCAAAAATGCGATTAGTGACTTTGGAAAAAAGCTCACTAATCTTCAGAAAGTAATCTCTAACCAGGCCAAGGGTGGACTACAAGCTGTCATGAAACAAAATGTAAAAAACACTTTGAAATATGTGGGGAAGGAGGTTGTCAAGCAAACTGTAATGTATGGAGTGGGAAAAGTAGAGGAGAAAATTATTGATGAAATCAGTAATAAAATTAAAGAAGTTGTCAAAAACACATTCTTGGTAAAGTTTAACCAAACTATTTGCCGCCAACCAATGGGACCCTTGGTGGACAGGATGGTGCTTGTGCATATTGAAGAGCAAGGATACCTAAGTGACCTTCTTGATGATAGAGAGAACAGAACACACTTAAAATGGGTTTTTACAGACATCTGTGAAATGGTTTTGAGGTCTCACTGTGCAGGACTGGGCTGGCAAAATCGTCTGCATTCGTCTCTTCAGAGTGTCATTAAAAGAGTCGCGCAGGAGAATAAGGGAAATATGAGAGCAGTTTGTAACGCAATCCAGGCAGTTCACATGGTAGGTCTCTGTGGTGATGCAATTCATTCAGCCAACGAAGTTGCCAATGAATTCAACAGTACATTCTTGGAGGAGCTGGAGAAAAGAGTGAAAGAGCTGTATGGAAAGAGAGGAAGAGATAAAAGTAAAATAGAAGAGGAAAGAAAACATATTTGTGTCAATGACAAGGTAAAATTAAATGCATTTAAAACAGATGTAGCCGAAGTGATGGCTTCTAGTCTGGCTGAAACAGTATTCCAGGTTTTTCACCAGAAATTCTCCAGCCACTTGGTTGGGCTGGCTCAAGAGCAAATAAATAGCTACATTGGTGGGTTCATTTCCAAACGACTTATGACTGATCGGACAAAAGAGAAGTTGGTAGGAGGCCTGAACAGCAGCTACATAGCCAATGCTCCACTAAAAAAGAAATCCAATAAACCTTCAAAAGGGGAAGATCAACTTTGGGCAGAATTATACGCAGAGGAAATGAGGCCGCGCAGCACATACCCTCATGATAACAATCCGGCCACCATCCTGGAGGCCAAGATTCTGGCTGAAGAAAGCGGGAAGACTGTTGTTATTTACATCACAGACAGGCAAGGACTGAAGCTCAAGAAAATGTCTGTGGTTCATCCCAGCCAGAGCTCCAATCAGGGAAGTGTGAACCTGCTGTACCATCCCAGTAGTGAGCGTTATCCCCAGGGTCACTACGACGCTCTGCACAATAACCAGGTGGTGCCGGTCACTGGTGAAGGGAACAATTGCATGTTCCAGGCGTTCGCTCGTGGCTTGGACCCTGATGCCTCTGAGGCACAGATCCAGGCCAGAGCCTCCGAGCTGAGGCAGCAAGGGGCAGATGTGGTTCTGAAGGAGCCGAGCAAGTGGGTGCCACTTATCAAGTGCAGGCAGAGAGCGATGGAGATACGGGGAGGCAGCTGGTTCATGGCAAAAGGGGGGATGAACAACCCTGAATATTGGGGACGGGCTGAGAGCTACAACAACAACCGGAAACTACTGAAAGGTGTCAGTGTTAGTAAAAACATCCATGCTGACCACCAGCCAGCAGTTGACAGTATTTTACTTGCTTACAATCTGAATCACGAAAGCAACCTGGCAAAGTCACTGATAGAGATAGGAACCAATGAACCATTCAACAATAAGTCCCTAGATAAACTGAAAGACCAGCATGGACAGCACCTTATAACTGTCACACTGCCTGATAAACTGCACAGGACTTGTCTCACCAGTTTAAAAGACTTTCGAATTCTACAAGCTCAATACATTAGCAGGAACGATGTTGAGGGCTTTTTAAAGATGTCTGTCCTGGCCGCCTCACCAGACCTAATGTGTCACCGGAATAACGCTCTAGAGAACACACAGGCGATGAAGGATTACAAAAACATGTACCAAGACAGTAGCAAGAAGCTCATTGACCAATGGGCAGCTAAACTTGAAGGCAAAGGTTTCCAGGTACAGCAGGACGTACAAAACGTGAAAAGCTGGCTTAATGGGACAATCGATAAGAACGACGTCCATTACCAAGCAGCTTTGAATACTATAAAGCCCAAGGTAGGATTTCATTATTATTTTCTAAGTAATATTGAGAGTAGTTGCTATGTTGATCGCTAGAAATTTTCTGTGACTTTTCCCCTGAAATGAGATATTCCTGACATATCACTTGATCTACCTCCATCAAACTCTAATCCTACCAGTCTAGCTGTATACTGACTGGTTGATCTAACATTACCTTTTAGCCATCTACCTGTAAATTGATTGTCCTAACCTTACTGCAAGTTATCTACCTATATACTGATTAATCTAACTCTCCTCATAGTTATCTACCTATATCCTGATGAATCTAACTCTACTCCTAGTTATCTACATACAGTGGAGAGAACAAGTATTTGATACACTTCTGATTTTGCAGGTTTTCCTACTTACTAAGCATGTAGAGGTCTGTAATGTTTATCATAGGTACACTTCAACTGTGAGAGACGGAATCTAAAACAAATATTCAGAAAATCACATTGTATGATTTTTAAAGAATTAATTTGCATTTTATTGCAGACATAAATATTCGATACATCAGAAAAGCAGAACTTAATATTTGGTACAGAAACCTTTGTTTGCAAGTACAGAGATCATATGTGTCAGTTGTTCTTGATCAGGTTTGCACACACTTGCAGCAGGGATTTTGGCCCACTCCTCCATACAGATCTTCTCCAGATTCTTCAAGTTTCGGGATTGTCGCTGGGCAATACAGACATTCAGCTCCCTACAAAGATTTTCTATTGGGTTCAAGTCTGGAGACTGGCTAGGCCACTCCAGGACCTTGAGATGCATCTTACAGAGCCACTCCTTAGTTGCCCTGGCTGTGTGTTTCGGGTCGTTGTCATGCTGGAAGACCCAGCCACAACCCATCTTCAATGCTCTTACTGAGGGAAGGAGGTTGTTGGCCAAGATCTTGCGATACAAGGCCCCATCCATCCTCCCCTCAATACGGTGCAGTCGTCCTGTCCCCTTTGCAGAAAACCATCCTCAAAGAATGATATTTCCACCTCCATGCTTCACCGTTGGGATGGTGTTTCTTGGGGTTGTACTCATCCTTCTTCCTCCAAACACGGCGAGTGGAGTTTAGACCAAAAAGCTTTATTTTTGTCTCATCAGACCACATGACCTTCTCCCATTCCTCCTCTGGATCATCCAGATGGTCATTGACAAACTTCAGAGGGGCCTGGACATGCACTGGCTTGAGCAGGGGGACCTTGCGTGCGCTGCAGGATTTTAATCCATGACGGCGTAGTGTGTTACTAATGGTTTTCTTTGAGACTGTAGTCCCAGCTCTCTTCAGGTCATTGACCAGGTCCTACCGTGTGGTTTTGGGCTGATCCCTCACCTTCCTCATGATCATTAATGCCCCATGAGGTAAGATCTTGCATGGAGCCCCAGACCGAGGGAAATTGATCATCATCTTGAACCATTTTCTTATAACTGCGCCAACAGTTGTTGCCTTCTAACCAAGCTGCTTGCCTATTGTCCTGTAGCCCATCCTAGCCTTGTGCAGGTCTACAATTTTATACCTGATGTCCTTACACAGCACTCTGTTCTTGGCCATTGTGGAGAGGTTGGAGTCTGTTTGATTGAGTGTGTGGACAGGTGTCTTTTATACAGGTAACGAGTTCAAACAGTTGGAGTTAATACAGGTAATGAGTGGAGAACAGGAGGGCTTCTTAAAGAAAAACTAACAGGTCTGCGAGAGACAGAATTCTTACTGGTTGGTAGGTGATCAAATACTTATGTCATGCAATAAAATGCAAATAAATGATTTGAAAATCATACAATGTGATTTTCTGGATTTTTGTTTTAGATTACGTCTCTCACAGTTGAAGTTTACCTATGGTAAAAATTACTCCACACTGTATATACTAATGAATCTAACTCTACTCCTAGTTTTCTACCTATATACTGATGGATCTAACTCTACTCCTAGTTTTCTACCTATATACTGATGGATCTAACTCTACTCCTAGTCATCTACCAGTTTACTGGATGATCTAACTATAATCCTTGCCATCTAAATGTATACTACCAGATTGATCAACCTCTACCTCTAGCCATCTGTAAACAAGTTGTGTATCAAATTCATTTTATGAAGCCCTTTCTACATCAGCAGTTGTGCTTTCACAAAACACCGGCCTTAAACCCCAGGGAGCAGACAACAATAGTGATGAACTTCATGTATCTCTTCACCTACATATTTGTCTAACTGGACATGACACTAACCAATGTGGTTTCTCAAGATGTTAAACTGACTTGTAGTATCCCCTTAGTTAGTTTCATGCATTGATCTAAATGCAAAACGTTGTTTTTACATGTTAAACATGTAAAAACCCCACAACAGGTTTACCAATACACATGTCTCCATTCCCAATTATTTGCAAAATACAGCAAACACACAGTCTTACAACTTTCTTTTTTTCAGAATTCTGCTAGGAACAATAACCAGGCCAAGGTGAGTATGATGTTGTTTGTTCTATTTTAAAGATATTTCCACTATCATGATTATTACATGTGAGTTAGCACATTTTTCAACCTATCAAGCTATGAGACCAAACTTTCTTTTTGTTCCTGTACTTTTCTGCCATTTAATTCAAGTGAGAAAAATTCTACTAACCCCAACTTTTTTCGAAACTGCAATATCAAGCATTAGTAATACAGGAGTATAATTGCTATTAGAGTTGTTTTTTTATTACAATTTATTATTATTGTCCAGTAATTGAATGCAACACCTTTAGTCCAAACTCAGCACAACACAACCGTGACAACAAACACATACAGAAGACACACACACACACACACACACACACACACACACAGTAACTCACTCACAGTGATAACACATCTTTCAACTTGTCTATCTTTGTTTCAAGAAAAATGGATCTGCTTCAAATTGCTGGAACACGGTCCTTGCTGATTTCAGATCATTTCCACCTTTACCATTTACACTGTCTTCTCTCGTTACAACTTCCAACAGAAACCAACATTGAACAAGTGAAGGAAGAGATGCATGCAACCCATCATTATGTGGACTTCTATTTGGACTCTTTGCATGGATTCAAGTTTTTGCACCGGGCCAAACCCGATTCTTAGTCCTAGGTATCTTTACTTCTATGAAGAATATTGCCACCTCCAGGCCAGTGTTGAGAACTACAGTCATACATATCTGTAAAATGCTTTTGCTGAAGAGGAACGGGAAAAAGAACGATCAACACTCAATGCCCGTTTGAATCCTGAATGGCTACATCTCCATCTTTGGCCATTCCCCTTTTCGCCTCTAATGTTAGTCTAATGTTATTGGTTTTCGTATGTTTTAATAGCAGTAACTAATAACCTTTCAGACAGTGAAGTCTATAGATTAGATCATATTAGATTCAACTAGAACAATAAACAGCATAGTACAGTACAATAAAATGCAGTTTGCATCAAACCAGAAATGCAAATAGAGGAGGGCAGAAAACATACAAGCATTAAGCATTAAGCATTAAGTATCAAGTGGAATGTATAGATGTGCAATAAAGTCAAATCCAAGTTCAAATGGAAATACTAAGTATACAATACTAATGTGCAATAAAGGCAAATGAATGTGCATGTACAACTGAAATGCAGGGAGAGCAGCAATGAGGTTCAAGAAGTAGATATGTACATGTAGCAACTGAATGTCCTTATTATAATGTGCAAAGCAGTGTTAGTCTGAGAGAAAAGTACAAGTATTATGTATAATGTATGTTACAAGTGGGATGTATCAATGTGCAGTGAAGGCAAATGCAATTACAAATGGCAATTCTAAATGTGCAATGAAGGCAAATTGAAGGTAGCGTGTACTGAAATGCAGGCATAGCCGCAATGAGGTTCCCAAGATGGACACCAACTGAAACATTTCCTCATAAGACTTTTTAAAGCAGTGTCAGACTCCAGTAGTACAAAGAGAGTTGTACAACAAAGTCCCATAGAGGCAGTACTGAGGGGTGGGTGAGTGGGTTGGTGGGTAGGTGTGGTTAGTGTTGGCTACAGAGTTCAGCAGGGTTAAGGTATTGGGGAAGAAACTGTTCCTGAGCCTGCTGGTGCGGGAATGAAGAGATTTCAATGTTTCCATTATTTTATATTTAGAAACTACCCCAGCTGCTTGTCTCAGCTAAATACCCAGCCAACTGTCCAGTTCTTCTGTCAGATCATCTTGAAAAGGTATGTGGCTGAAAAGGTATGCTTAGCCTGCAAACGACAATCTGTCACTTTCGCCAGCTATGCGTGGTGGAGTTAATGTTGTTCTTTGCTGAGAACTCTGTCACTTGATCGTGATGATGTTCTGAATCTGCATAAAGATGTGCTTTCATTTATCATCTATAAAAAGTCATGTCTTGATGTATGTGCCATATGGTAAGTTTGTTGTGATCACGTGAGCTTTGGAGCTTGAATCATTGCTGTTGTATTTAGTTCTATGTAGTTTGCAAATTAGTTGTTGTGAGTACCCATGTCATTCATTTAGAAACTAGCCCAGCTGCTTGCTGTAGTTAGCTAACTACCTAGGTAAGTTAAATAAGTTGTGTGGTGGAAAATGTTTGCTGCAACATTGTTCTTTTGATTATGGATTATAGTTTTTTGTGTCTATACAATGGGAAAAAATTTATATAATTCCAAGTTACACGAATGTGCCCTGTAAAACAAAGTGAACTTATATTAGCAATTTGTTTTTTTTTTTCTGTCTGTTTGTTAGAAATTATTATTTTCTTTAATTCCAATTCATCTCCAAAAGCATGCAAGATCTAAAGGGGTAAAAAGTTGCATTGAAGCAGCTTTACTCTTTCAGATGTGCTCCAGCAAAAAGTCACAATGATAAATGTTGAAAATTGATGTGCTACAGTATGTCCTGTTTCCAGGATACCAAGCATTTTATTCTTTTTAAATGTTGTTATGTCATGCTACAAATCAGCCATAGAGAGTGTGGAATACAAAGCCAGCAATATGACCAGTTTAATTAAACTCCTCTGATTTGTATTCTATTGAGTTGACTGGATCCTGATTTTATGCACTATCGATAGCATTTCTTACAGTATATTCAATGCGGCGTATGGAATAGTTTTTTCTCTATCAGGCAATATGTATTCCATGTACAGTATGTTATAGGGTTTTGCCTTGGGTGCTGAAGAAGCTGTGGAAAATATTGTGTTGCTGGATGTAGCACACAGTACCTATCCAACAGTACCCATCCAACATTCATATAACACAGATCAGCCATAACATGACCACCTGCTTAATATTGTGCAGGTCCCCCAAAACAGCCCTGACCCATCGAGGCCTCTCAATAACATAAGTACTGTAGAATAATTCGCTCTCCTAGAAGTCCCCAAGTTGATCTTTCCCGCTCCCACCTCCCATTTGCAAAAAAAATCCAGTTACGATGTTACAAGTTTCAACGTTTATTTGTCAAATGCACAGAGCAACACAGCGTCATCTTGAACAATCAAATTATTGTGACATGGCACCTGACAACTACGTAGTGAGAGTTAAGAGGAAAAATATAACCAAAAAATAATAAATAAAGCAACACTTTACATAACTCTGCACACTAGCCGCAGTTTAAGAGTGTACTAACAGCTATATGGGTATTAGCCTATCATTGAACATTATAGATATGACAAGGCAGTAATATACATAACAATGTAAACTAGCAGCAATTTGGTAAAATTATTGAATATTATAGAGACATATGACTGTAAGAAACTAATGAATGGTGACATAGCACACCACAGCTACGTAGTGAGAATGAGGAAGAAAAATATATTCATAGCAAAAATATAGCAAGAAGAGAAAGCAATAATATACATAACAATGTACACAAGCAGCAGTTTAGAAGCAGTTTAGAAAGTACTTTTAGCTAGCAGCAACATTGGTGGTGGTATTGAAATTATAGATATGCCTATGGCAAGTATGGCAATAATAAACATAACAATGTAAACTAGCAGCAGTTTTTGAAAGAGTAGGATGGGGAGTACGAACAGTATGGTAGAAATATTGAATATTACAGACATTTAGTAGAGCAGTGACGATGAGTCAGCATTCATGACTTTAGATGGCATGATCAATTTCCACAAACCACCTGGGGATGCTTTTCTGCAAAAGAGAGAGGACGACTGCACCGTATTGAGGGGAGGATGGATGGGGCCATGTATCGTGAGATCTTGGCCAATGACCTCCTTCCGTCAGTAAGATCATTGAAGATGGGTCGTGGCTGGGTCTTCCAGCATGACAACGACCCGAAACACACAGCCAGGGCAACTAAGGAGTGGCTTATGTCATGCAATAAAATGCTAATTAATTATTAAAAAATCATACAATGTGATTTTCTGGATTTTTTCCGTCTCTCACAGTTGAAGTGTACCTATGATAAAAATATACACCTCTACATACTATGTAAGTAGGAAAACCTGCAAAATCAGCATATCAAATACTTGTGTATCAAATACTTATTCTCCCCACTGTGTAGGTACAGTCTATTACAGTGTTTTGCATTGGGGGTTAAAGAGGGTGCGGGAAATACTGTGTTGCTAGATGTAGCACGCCATTCCTCATGATTTGACAGGTTTGTCTAATTCTACACACTCTCCTGAACATTTCCTACATTGCTTTCTCTGTGAGCCTCATGAGCTATTAGGCAATATGTATTCCTTATTCAGTCAATTGCATCGTCTGAATTGTGAACTTGGAAAGTGTTTTAATACCCACTTTTTATTGAATGTACACCAACATATGATCAATTATTAAATGCTGTCACTGTTTTGAGAGGTACGGTTTCTTAAACAATTAATACGTTCAAAGTCAGTTTTGAAGTAATACGTTGGCCTCTTATTTTGAAAATGTCTAAATGTCCGTGATCCGGAAGTGTTTCTTTAATGTTGCTCACAAGATGCTGATTGTTTTTTTTACGGACGTTCATTCGAAGATGAAAATATTGGTTTGTGAAAGCATATTATATCGCTATTAATTGTTTTGCAACAACTGTGAATGACATCGTCTTAGACTGTGCTGAGTGCCAACACAGCTAGTTTGCGCGACCGGCTGACAGAGGGAGTTACAGCTCACCGAAAACGTTAACATAACTAGGTTATCATAGGCATTACGCTTTGTGTTGGTTGGTGGTGCAACATTGTGATATGTCCTCTTGCAATGACTATTGCTCAGGGCGAAACAAAGTTGCATAAATTAAAACAAGGAAGCTAAGGCGTGATTTCTGGAGTTTCAGAAGTTCCACGTGCGATATTCTTTGGACAGATTCTCTACAGAGAACCCTGCTTTCCACGGCGGTGATGGGCCGAATATTTCCCTCACCATTCTTGAAGCAGGAAGATAAATATAAGAAACCTGATATTGTTATACAGGGGAAGTTGTACCTGTTTAACACTGTCGAGTTGCCACATAATGTCTAGCGCTATGTCAGGAATCCATAGAATGTTTAGCACCTACTGGCTGTTGGTTAGCGTGGCTTTTGAAATAAAATAACTTCATAAACCTTTCTCTTGCTGAACAGGTAGCGTCAAGCATCCTGTGTGTCACGACAGAGATCGCATGTCTTCTGTGCTGTAACATTTTCAGGATTGCCGGTATTAAGGACATTCAGGAAATTTCCAATTTACGGGAAGTACTATCCCGCTTGCAACCAGTCTGTTAACACGTGGGTAACACTATAACGGCCATATGTGTTACGCTTTATACAGTATTTTACGCCACTTAATATTATAATTTTGTATGATGTTTGTTTGATTAGACATTTCATCACTACTTAAAACAATGAAAGATTACCTAGTATTGGCTTATAAGTATAGATCCTTTTTGGGGTTAGTAAACAGCGCTGACGTATTTTAATGGGCGGAGCCGAATTGGTGACAGGAAGTGACGGTAACCTCTTTACAACATAAGGGTCAATTAAAGTAAATGTTATATCATAGATATAATAAATGTATCCCATTCATTCATAAAATGCTTGAATAAATACCATGTGATCTAAGCTAAATTTGGTTGCTAATTTTGCTTACGTTGGTCAATGCTGTTTACTATTGAAAAATAGACTGAGAATGTCAGCTTTGTGGTTGCTTGTTTCAAATGTATCCTTATTATTATAACTCCATCATTGATTTTGCCTGTGTGTGATACAGTGGACTTAACCTTTCCTGATGTGAAATAAGCACTGCAGAGACGCTAATTTAATCAGTCTGTCTAATGGCTTGCAAACAAACGTCTGCATTTAGCTTCCGAGGGTGTCTAAGACAACAGCATTATATAAAATGAAGTCCATCTTTTTTGTATGCCTATTCTGACAACGGCACAACAATACATTTTAACTTTAGGTCTAGGATCTTACCCGTTTCCCTACACCTGTTCCCGCAGTATTCTGCCACAACCAAACTTGTAGTGATGTTACCGTGACGTCCAATCCAAATTAGTCTGCCAGGGCTATTCAGATCCGGCCCTGAAGGGCCGAAAACACTTGTGTTTTTTGGTTCTACCTACAAGTTGATTTCCTTCACCTGGCATCTGAGGTCTGAAGCAGTCCCATGTTATTAGTTGAGAATAAAGCCAGAAATGTTTCTGCTCTCCAGGACCAGAATTGAATACACCTTGTTTATGCTATATGATGCACACTAATAGTCATTTGCTGCTCCTTGACCCAGTCTTTTAGATGAATCACAGTGTTGTCAATTATAATGATGTATGATACTTGAGGAAAGACTTCCCAGTAATTGTGAAGCACTGTGTTTCTATAGATTATACGTAATTATAATTAAACATATAATGCTTCATGAATATTTGTATGCAACATCACAACTCTTCATAAGTTTTTGTGTGTCTAAAATGCTTATACTGCATCATTACTGTATTATGTTGATTTATGTGTAATGTGTTCCACATATGGCAATTGAATAAAGTGTTACCAACATGTGCAAGGCCTTCAAGTTAAAAATAATTCTAGGGTGTTCTGCTGTATGCACAGAAAGCCAGATGAAGAGAGCTCTTTTTAAAATACAATTCATTGCAGGAGAGACAACAAGCTTTCAGTTACAGTTAGCTCTGTAGAGCACAAGATGGAAGCTGAGAATATCCCTTTTCTTGCAGTGAAATGAACTGTGTTCACACTCTTACACCCGAAATGGGATGCCGGATTGCTAATAGATGGACATCCTGATAGATGGACACATTTCTGAATTTACTGCATTTCGGTGGTACTGTATTTGTACTGTTCAATGACAAAGTTGAATTAAATCTAAAAGAAGATGGAAATGAGATGACGAAACACTCCTGTGATTTTAGACCCCAACACTGCCTTACGCTATCTCATGATGTCTGGTAATTTGACAACTTTGAGGAACCGACACAGGGAATATTATGAGGATGATACTGACAAAATCCTTGCCAACCCTTAAAGCAGAAAAATAACAAAATAAATTGTCTGCAAACAGTGGAAATTCACAGTGAATTGAAGTATGTCCACTGAGCTGTAGAGTAACACAGTAATTTCCTGAACGAAATTCCTTTTGTCTATTCTTGTTTCTTGTTTTCAATAATGTTGGCCAATGGCAACTTAGCTTTTTGTTAATTCAGCGATGGATGTGTTTTTTCTGGGATTGAATGTGTGACGTATGGGATGGGACTACTTCAGACCCTGGGTTGCTCTTGACTTTCATTATAGTATCTTCATGTAAACTTCACCCTTTTTACAGACACTTAAGTCTCCAGTCAACGTACTGTAATTTATACATTTAAAATCAGAATCTGTGTACTAGTTAGAAAAATAACTTTATTATTCAAGTGTTTAAAGTTTACAGACATTTTACAGTAACAAGAATAAATTAAAAGATTAATTAGTTACGGTTCTATTCATTAATGATATTATGTGATGCCAGTTCAAAGCCTTATTCAAGGAGACAGGATATCTGGCTAGATGTTATCTAGTTGACAAGTTTGGATGTAACTCAGAACCAGCTCCCCTGATTCAAGTAGGGCATGACAATTAGTGGATAAGTTACTTCAGGTGTACTTGCCCTGGAATACATGGAGTGGTTGGGTGTCCCCATGAGAGGTTTGAGAACCACTGGTCTATACCACCTATAGTCGGGGGGCAAAAGTGAAATACCAACATTACGTATTTCAGTATACCACAAACCGCCAGGACAGCTTTAATGCGGCTTATCATAGATTATTCAAGTCTCTGGAACTCTACTGGAGGAATGGAACACCTGACTTCCAAAAGATATTCCCTCATTTGCATTTGGATCAGGTGGTGGGGGTAGAGAGCCCTGTCTAACACATCGGTCCAAAATCAAGGTCATCTGGGCCTGCTCAGTAATTTTACACATGCCACAGGGCATGATAGGACTTTGTTTGCTTGTATGGAAGCATCTGCATTTATATTCCTCCACTAATTTATTTAGGTTTATCCTTTAATTTGTCAGCAGTCTAGTTACGCAACACAACAACAGTCTACTTGAACTATGTTTGCTATAGCTGTATTACTCTTAGCCACAAGGTGGCAACATAAGGCCATGTCAGAAGTGTGTAAGATAAGTTCCAATGCTGTCTGGTAACAGACTGCCAGCAAGGTGGATAATTAGCATGGGTATCATTGTGAGTTCAAGCAAGCAGTGATTAATGAGCACATTGACATTTCAACAGACTGACTAGTATTAACAAGCTATTGCACAAGCTGCAGTCACATGAAAATAATGAGCTGAATGGTTGTTTATTAAAAAGAGAACTTTGATCCTATTTTGTGTAAAATTGGGTGTTATCTAGATTGTTAGTCATATCTTCTGTTACATGATAAATAAAAACTGGGAAATGCTCCATTGTTTGCAGTCAACTCCATTAAAAGGTTTAAGATTATGGTTGGAAAGCTACTTTTAATTTATCAACGCAGCGTTGTTTTTCTCTACATTGGTAATAATCAAAAATCTATATCAATTCATGGCAATTTATTATTTATAGTTCAATAGGTTAACTATTTAGACACATTCGTATCCAGAGTATAGTTTCTGTTGCAAAAGGAATATTTAATTAAACATTGCAACTCATGAATATTGACTTATTGACTATTAAGTGCCAATAGTGTGATGCCAGCAAATGCATTTTGCTCTAAAAAAATACACTGAACAGCGTACAATATATAAATAATGAACACAACATGCAACAATTTCAAAGTTTTTACTGAGTTACAGTTCATTTAAGTCAAATTCATTAGGCCATTTACTAGATCGGGAATGCAGATAATTACAGGCACCTGTGATTATCATAAATATATATTTGGACATGGCATCACACATTTATACTCAGAGGCGTAAATCTCGGGGGGGACCCCCCATCCTGGGGAACACCCCACACCTCAGCAATGGCACATGGCGTAAATATTGTTCAGGAACCTAACCGCCTGTTGTTGGCACACTTTCAGTAAGTAGTAAAACAAAGGATATGTTAGACATTTCTTTACTTCTACCTGGGGTTGCCACCTTCCATGCAAAAAAGTAAAAGACGTCCCCCGGGCTCCTTGAGGCCACAACCACCACGGGCCGAGGGGTTGGGGCACCAGTGGTAGTAAATTATAGCTTAAAAAATTGTTTCAAGAAAGCATTTGGATTCGTACTTAAAGTTTGAAGTGCTTTATTAACAGGTAACATTGAAAATAAGCTAAATGGATTAAACTTGAAATCTACTCTTCCTCAAACCTCTTTCATAGACATACTTTTATTAGAAATTCCAATTAGAAAGACTATTTGAATGTCTCAAAGTCTTTGTTTGTTTTTGTGGACCAGAAAAGGCAGTAAACCGTCAACAGCTTTCTCTCTTACTCACTGTGTTTTTCCATACTTCTTATCACCATGCAGCGCTGAGTATCTGTTTGTCTTTCAAAACGCTGCAGTAAACAACCGTTACAGAAGCCTATGCACCTGCACACACAGTACTTGGCACAGAGAAGAGACGCAGGCGCAGGACTCATCCAACAATACATTTGCTGGCCTTACTATTTCCTGTTTTATCCTGTTAATTATTGGGTATGGGACGTTTGTGAAAACAATGAACAAAACACGTCTCGTACTGATTCAAAACGGGATGCAAGATTTGTGAAGCTTTTTGAATTCGAGTCAATCTGAGAAGCTTGCAGTGAAATGTACATGTGCTAGTCATATAATTAGAATATCATAAAAAAGTTGACTTATTTCAGTAATTCCATTCAAAAAGTGAAACTTGCAAAATGTATACAGTCATTCCACACAGACTGATATATTTCAAGTGTTCATTCCTTTTAATTTTTATGATTATAACTGACAACTAATGAAAACCCCAAAATCAGTATCTCCGAAAATTAGAATATTACTTAAGACCAATACAAAAAACAGATTTTTAGAAATGTTAGCCAACTGAAAAGTATGAACATGAAAAGTATGAGCATGTACAGCACTCAATACTTTGTTGAGGCCCCTTTTGCCTGAATTACTGCAGCAATGCTGTGTGGCATGGAGTCGATCAGTCTGTGGCACTGCTAAGGTGTTATGAGAGCCCAGGTTGCTCTGATAGTGGCCTTCAGCTCTTCTGCATTATTGGGTCTGGCGTATCGCATCTTCCTCTTCACAATACCCCATAGATTTTCTATAGGGTTAAGGTCAGGCGAGTTTGCTGGCCAGTTAAGAACAGGGATACCATGGTCCTTAAACCAGGTACTGGTAGCTTTGGCACTGTGTGCAGGTGCTAAGTCCTGTTGGAAAATGAAATCTGCATCTCCATAAAGTTGGTCTGCAGCAGGAAGCATGAAGTGCTCTAAAACTTCCTGGTAGACGGCTGCGTTGACCTTGGACCTCAGAAAACACAGTGGACCAACACCAGCAGATGACATGGCACCCCAAACCATCACTGACTGTGGAAACTTTACACTGGATTTCAAGCAACGTGGATTCTGTGCCTCTCCTCTCTTCCTCCAGACTCTGGGACCATGCAAAATGTACTTTCATCAGATAACATAACTTTGGACCACTCAGGAGCAGTCCAGTCGTTTTTATCTTTAGCCCAGGTGAGATTCTTCTGACGCTATGTCTTGTTCAAGAGTGGCTTGACACAAGGAATGCGACAGCTGAAACCCATGTCTTGCATACGTCTGTGCGTGGTGGTTCTTGAAGCACTGACTCCAGCTGCAATCCACTCTTTGTGAATCTCCCCCACATTTTTGAATGGGTTTTGTTTCACAATCCTCTTCAGGATGCGGTTATCCCTATTGCTTGTCCACTTTTTTTCTACCACATCTTTTCCTTCCCTTCGCCTCTCTATTAATGTGCACACAGAGCTCTGTGAACAGCCGGCCTCTTTAGCAATGACTTTTTGTTTCTTGCCCTCCTTGTGCAAGGTGTCAATGATCGTATTTTGGACAGCTGTCAAGTCAGCAGTCTTTCCCATGATTGTGTAGCCTACAGAACTAGACTGAGAGACCAATTAAAGGCCTTTGCAGGTGTTTTGAGTTAATTAGCTGATTAGAGTGTGGCACCAGGTGTCTTCAATTTTGAACCTTTTCACAATATTCAAATGTTCGTATATACTGATTTTCAGGTTTTCATTAGTTGTCTGTTATAATCATCAAAATTAAAAGGAAAGAACACTTGAAATATATCAGTCTGTGTGGAATGACTGTATACTTTATACAAGTATCACGTTTTGAATGGAATTACTGAAATAAATGAACTTGTTGATGATATTCTAATTATATGACCAGCACCTGTATGTAGTGATTAGCTGGCAAGGTGACAGTGTTTGTGCCTACAGGTCTGAAAGGCACTCAATGCATATAGCTAACCACCAGTACGTTTGTTTAAGTTGGTAGGGTTCACACACAGTAGTTGAATTTGCAGAGCAACAATAGTGAGCAAACCGAGGGCACAAACTAAAACTGTATAACACTACTTTTGGTCCCCCGTCAAGAATAGCTCTTGAGATAATATGAAATTGTCCCTTCAAAAGTTTATATCAGACTTTCGATCAATGATTTTGCTGAGAGTTAGTGTATAAATTCAGTGCAGCAGTACAGAACAGAATGCTAAAAAAAAGTCTCAAAACACTTTGCAAAAAGAAGGGGCCATCAAAGGACATTGGTGTGCTACATAGATAATGATAGAGCTATAATCTTTAGACATGACCTGTAATGTTGTCTTTGAACTCAAGGGAAGTGACATTGCACAAATCCTAAACCTGCCACTAGACCATACATGCTTAATTGGAGTGCCCTCGATTGGCAAGTGAGCGTGGCTTAGGGCGACCTGAGAATTTAAAAGAAATTGCAAATGTCAACATCAAAATAATTTAGGGTATATGTTGCCTATTACATTTATCAAGTCTCAAAATCAGACATAAAATAATGCTCATATCCTAGAATTAGGCATTTCTGTTTGTTGTTTTTTGTGTGATTAAAATCATTCAAATTTCAAAAATGATCTGGTGTGTTATGGGATATCTCTTGGAAATGGCTTTGTTGCACATGTAATGTTAGGAGCCATCAGAGGATGTAATAAGCCCTTACACCTGTTGATAATTTTCACTTTATCAGCTTTGGGATTGATGTGTAAATGGCTGAGGTGTAAACTTGCAGATAGAGGGCCAAGGTGAAGGGGTACATTTGGGATTTAGCATGAGGCTCCATGTAGAAATATTTTTTCTACTACTTCTACATTGGCAAACACACTGACAGGGTGCATAGTCCTGCATATAACAATATAATTTAAGCTGTTTTAAAGCCATGGATGGCACTCCTACCTGCAGTTATGCTACTACCCCTTGCAGGAATGGAACGTTTGCTTGCCAGTATAATCAAAGGAAGTGGTGAAGTATAATCCTTATCTCTGCCCAACATCTGTCTGGGTGAAAATAACTTGTTTGACAGCCATATGCGGAGATTTGTATGGGGGGGCACTGAGTGTGGAACAGAAATTTAAGATAAAACTGAGTTATTTTGATAAGTGTGACTCTAATAGACGTTTTATTATGCTTTGGTTAATTGTTATAGAAATTTGTAGAACTAATGTATTAGTGCTTTTTACAGATCTATAGTGGATAAATAATTACTGGTTTTGTATTGGGCTAATTAGAAATGTACCAAACCTGTATTTAGCCAAGTAGAAAGAATGCCAGATATGTTCAAGGTGTTATAATTAAGAAAGGGACAACACATGGGTGGACAGTTGAAGTCAAGAGGTATTTGTAAAATACAGATTGATAACATGCATTTGGCTGAACCTTGGGTGGAGGGAGAAACTGATAAGAGGAATAAACCTAACTGTTTTTTACCAGATGAACACGTATTCATGAAATGTCAGTTATTTTGTGAAATGTTGTAACACCTTCTTACCTGTACAAAAAGGAAGTTTTCTGAACTGCTCTTCAGACAGGCTCTCACTGATCTTGTGTTAGTGTCTTTCTGTCTCTATTTGCAAATATAATAAACTGTAATTGTGTTTAAGAGCATTTTGATCTCAATCCTACCTTCCTTAGTAAGAGTTCTAATTGATGGAACTGCCACCACATAAAAATGGTTTAGTTAGATTACCAGCGGAGCTGCTGCCTCCTCCAGACCTTTATTTCTGAGACTTTCCAAGTAGTATTATATCACAATACATTAAGTAACATTACAATTGGCTATTCAAGAAAAACAGTTGTTCAGTACAGTAATATTAGCAAATAGAATGAAATGTTCTAAGTCTTTCAAAATGTTTAATTCTATAGGAATTAGGATATTAAACTGGTTCAGGTTAGATCATTTAGAATGGTTGTGTTTTAGTTTTTGGGAAAGGCAAAGACATAAATAATAATTTTCCCTTTATGGATCCAAACTTTTGTCTTTGTTATGAGAGTCTGGGGCTTAAAGCACAAACTACTCCTTCCTAGAATATAAAATGTTATATTCTGTGAATTGATGACAAATATATTTGTTGTGACTTGTTATGTATGTCCTACTACTATTAATTTAGCAATAAATATTTTAAATTTAGGAATTAAGAGACTACTGCACATTTTCTTCCCTTTACATAAATGTTGAAAAGGAAAGTTTTGAGTGAGGAACAGATGTGTTCAATTTGCTGTGGTCTCTTAATTTGAACCCATCTGTTCCTCACTCAAAACTTTCCTTTCCAAATCTTTTGGAAAGGGAAGAAAAAGGTGCAGTGGTCTCTTTTTTCTGGGACTGGTTTAGCCATTTAACCACCAGTGCTCTAAGAAAAAAAGGACCAGTTACTAACAATTCCCCCAAACTTGGAATCTGTTTTAATAATGTTCACCTTTCAGTCTTCAACAACATAATGTTAACTTTTCAGTCTTTCAATCACAACAACATAATTTCTGCGTCATAGATTTATATATGCTATTTACCATCTGGATGAGACAAGGCTGAAAATGTGATACTTTATATCAAAAGGATTTCTGTTGCAATTCAAGATGGTCTGATATGCATTCACTCATCAGGACTGGCAAACCTGCTAACTCTCCAATGAGTACAGGCAGATAATGTCAAAACTTCTCATCAAATATTTTTCTACCTTCAAATAACCATATCTATCCACCAGTCCAAAGAGGGGAACATGTAGGTTGACCTCCATTTCACTCTGTAGACAACGACACATTGTGTCTCCCCCACAACATGCTTCGACTCAGTATCTCCATCTATGTCTGTTATAATTGATAGACACCCCGATGGAGTCTGTGATCTTTAACCCATAGGAAGTCCCACTCAGTTGACTACATTTTGGTGGAAGGCCTTGATTGGTGTTGTATGCTGAACTGGCCATTTGAGGCCTCTATCACTCTCTATGTTGTGTCCTCGCTGCCATTCACCCACCACCATGTGGCCTTGGGCTTTTTGTTCTGAGAGCTGCAAGCTGTTGTTTGTTGTACGTCAGCCTGTGGGTCATTGACTGGTTGGAGAGATCAACACATTTCAACACTGACAAGCCAGCCAACGCAGAAAAAAAATTACTGAGTCTGGAGTTTGAAGAGTCAAGTAAGAAAATGAAAGCTCACGCTACGGACCTCAGTGGATTGGCCAGACGACAGATTGACAGATTAGCCGATATGTGTTGATAATGAGCAGCGTAACATGGCTAGCAGCGCTGGCTGGAGTCTGAGGCCTGGTGGTGCCTTGGCAGCCCTGTCAGAGAGCCCTCCCTGAGGACAGGTGGGGGGAAGAGAAGAGAGGAGGTCTACAAACAGCTGGACAGCTCAGCCCTCGGTTATCCATCAACCCCCTCTCACCTCCCTCGCTCGGACTGAGCCGCTCCCCGTTGTGGGGTGGGTGCGTAGTGAGGTGGGGCATCTTGGGGCAGGGGCGTCATGGGGGGTAGACTGACCCAAGTCATACTAGCAGTACAGTACTGTAGGATCGTATTGCCCATCACCATAAGGCCAATTTTATTGTCCATAACATTACTGCCCAACAAACACTTGCCTAGGGACCTGAAGCTCTCTTTTGAACCTTATACATGCAAATCGTGCATTAATCCTTTTATGTTAGAAATAATACTTCAAAGCAAATTCCCGATTCTGTATTTGTGAAATTAGCCCTGGGCATTATAAATAATGTAGTCTTTCTACAGCCGTCCACATGCAATTTATAAAGTATATAAATACATTTTTGAAATATACTTGTCTTTATGAAGTTAGCATAGTAGATTGTTGGGTTGCCCTAGTCCTCCAGCTCCCCCATCAGACCTCCCCTTACCTCCCTCCTGCTTCCCAGACAAAGGTTCAGTCCATGGAGGAGTCTCTCTCCACAGCCTGGATGGACTTCTGCCTCTCCTAAAGTCCATCTATAATAATTTGGACTTTTACTGTTTGCGGGACGAAGCTATCTAACCTCAAGCTTGGGTAAATTGGCCTTGACACACCTCAAGGGAGGGAGGGAACGTGTATGTGTGTGCGGCCAGGTGGGTGGATTTGCTTTTGTGTGTGTACGTGTCTCTCCGTGGGTGTCTGTGTGCATGTGTACATGCATGGGTTTGAATTGTGCACGTGTACCTGGGTGTTTGTTTCGTGGGTGTCTATTGATTGATGGTGTGCTGTTGAGGGACCTCTTCCACAGGGCCAGTCGTGTCACGTAACGCGTGTTGTTTAGCAGATTGATGAATTATGCTGAGCTGATCCCGAGTCAGCAATAATTACTTATTTCTGCTTCAGTAAGCGTCGAGTTGCCCACTACATGGACTCATGCAATAACAAGACAGTTTCGTAAACACAATCCATTAACACATTGATTGGTGCTTTTCCACAGAGGCGGGCAGAATTCTGGTTCACAATGTTGTTCAAAAGAAATCCTACCATTTGTAACGTGTACGCAAAGCGCCTGGGACCTCGTCCGTTTTTACATACACTGTGCACATCTCTGGGGTCTCTTTGAAAATAAATATAAAAACACGATTGTAAGAATGTGCGTGACTGGGAGCTGTAGGAAGTGTTGATATATACATAATATTCCAGTACAAAAAAATAATTGCTGCCTTTCTGCCCAGGAAGCGCATAAGTTAAAACAATTGAGTGGCATTGAAATTTTTTGGGTCAATGAGTGCATTAGAGGGTATTTGGGGTTAAGATAATACATTTTCTCAGTTGCTATCTTGTAAGTACTTTTTCTATTAAAACCCCCACCCCCATTTTAGGGTATTCATTAGGTCATAGGAGTGGTGGATGGGATGACCAATCACCATTACCAGCCATTAATGCACAGTTTTCAGTGTTTCTCAATCCTGATCCCTGCAACCCATTGGGGAGCACAATTTTGTGTTTGCCATTAGATTGACAAAAAAAATCAAATTCTAAATGAGTGGTGGCTCAGTGTTGTCAAGCGGTCAAAGTGCACAAACACTGCTTCAGTGTGGGTTTGAATCTGACCTACTGCTCTTTCAGCAAAGACTTTTCTCCTTTATCTTCCACAACTTTCCTGACCAATAAAGCATAAAAGAATTATCAACATTTTTATTTTTAACAGGTGTGTGAATTCAAAGGACATTTTGAATGAACTGGATGTCCACTTAGGCCCCAGGACCCTGATTGGGAACCAGTAGTTTATCATGAACGTACAGGCCTCATTCTGCTCAATGGAGATATCTTTTACCCAACAGAAATGACACAGCCTGAAAGTACTTGATTTCATTGTTGTGAAGCTCCATTACTTTGTCCTTCCTTTGGGGATGATTAAAAGAAAGAAATAAAGAATTGTTCTTGTTAGATAGTGGAAAATCCTTTTTTTCCTTGCTAATATGTGCCCTGTGATATAAAGTTGGGCAACGTTGCATCCTGATACTGCATTTGCAAGACTGTCTGTGTCTTTGAAATGGATTCTGTGAAACATGTTTTGATCATAAACTGGGATTTGGAAACCACCTGCTTGTTTGAGTTTTGTGAATACCCATAATGATGCCATGAAAGGATATTTGTTGAGAAAAACCAATGTACTTCTTCTAGTCTTATTTATGTTTAACTTTTATTTTAGATAAAACACTACACTAGTAATTACATCGTTTTTTGTTTGTTATACAGCTTAGTTGAACAAAACCCTTACAGCAAAAGAAATCTTTCCACAAACTCAATCCTCAGTCAATAACCCAATTAATATTTTTATTGAGCGAAATCATTCGAATCAAATGGACAGCAATGTTTTCAACCTAATACTATCCTTGGACTACATCATTTTTTAAAAATCAAACATTTCACAAGGACACACAAAGAGCAAAGCTCTGAGTTAGTCTCCTTCTATCCTTCCATTCTGGAGCCCTGCAGATTACATTCTGATATTTCAAACTGTGAGATGAAATGGTGAATAGAATTGAACAAAATGAATCAGACAGCAGATCAGTCATGAGTGGGCAGAACATGTTATCTCTGTAATCGCTTCCCAGCTTTCAACAGTGACAGATCACAGTCATAATCCAATTGGTGCTTCCAATATCGAGTTTCTTTGTACAGACACTGGTCTTTATGGGTTATAGCATGTCATAACTATTGTCAAGAGATTTGGAGATTGCAACATTTGTAATTCAGCTTTCTGAAATGTCAAGCCCATACCAAGACTGGGCCAGAATAATAAAATAATTTCTGCTTTTTATGTGTGATGTGGGAAAATAACGACTTTTTAAATCTTGAGCCTCTTCATTTGACTGGGGAATTTTGAAGACACCAGAAGCAATGGATTTAAAGGAATGTTCAGGATTTTGGCTAATTAGGCCAGAAAAATCTCTTGTTAAGCCAGATAAGTTAAAGGGGACGGCATAGTAAATCATTAATTAAATGTGATCAGCTGATCCTCTCAGGACAAATAAATTGACAGAGTTCCTGCAAAACTGTCTCCTGCAAACGGGACATTAAAGGTAAGCAATGCGCTTTACAGTATGTCACGTTATAAAGAGTTGAACATTTTTAATTTGACTGTAGTTTAGTTCTGATAGTCCCCAGCAGTTCCTAGAGAGAGTGCATTTCTTCACAATAATGAAAGTCAAAAACCACCAAGTTAAAAGTAAATCTAATGCGTTGGAAATGTTTCTATGTGAGTTATAGCTGTAATACTGTATTTCTAGCTGTACTATAGTGTTTCTAGCTGTAATACTGAATATCATGTTGTTGTTCATTCACCCATGTCATGATTGGTGTTAATCATGATTTCAAAAAGATAAAATCCCTAAAAAGTTTTAAGAAAGTAATGTCTCTAATTCCTTCTAGTCAGAGAGTGCAGTATAGTAACATTTATTTTTTGATTGCATGTACAGTATAATCACTTATGTGCAGTGCAGAATTTTCAGTGAGGTTAAATACTTTTTTACTCATTAACCATTAGCTTCCTTGGGTCAAAACACAACAAAATACACAATGCAATAGTAAATAAATTAATATACGCTATAACAACACTATACAAAAAAAAGTATTTAATTGTTACTCTTAGTTATGATACATAGCAGAGAGTTGATCTGGACTTGGTGACTGTAAAGACATGTCTTCTTAGGTATTTTAATGGTCTGAGCAATTTGTTAAATATTTGCTCAGACCGTTAAGTATGAACACTTCTTGCAAAATCAAAAAGTAAAGTGGTACGTCTCTAAGCCAGGTAAGGTTGACATGCCTACCATTCACTGATATTCACTTTTTATGTGTTTGAGATGCTTGACTATTTATCTGAGCAGTGTAACTGGGAAGAGGTTCAGGTGTCATAAAACGAGTGCTGTAGGACTTATTTTGTTGATCGTTAGATAAAGTACTGTTCATTGATTTCTAGCTAAAGTTTTACCACAGACATCCCTCTCCCCAGCTTGGTAAACATTTTATTTATATATTTGGACCATGTCAGCTTTCAATCAAGGCGGAATCCCAACACTTCAATCTTCACATTATTCGATACCAGATCTAGATAAGGATGGAATGGTTGATAATTTGTGCAAGATGCTTTTAGCTTTTTGTGACATTCAGAAACAACATATTGGACAAACATTTTGTTTGTCTTCCAGAAGAAACTGTAGCATATATTGTTTTTTATTTTGAGAAGGGATTCTGCCTCATTTTTGCTCTTGGGTCTACCTACACTTACTATCACACAGTAAGAAACTCTCAATCTGACACAGCAGGGAGCTCAAAACCAGAGCACTTATGTTTTCCAGCATTGGTCTATGATCAATAATATAAAAAGCTGCAATGAAGTCTAACAGTACAGCCACCCATCAATTCTGTTTTTTATATTGTTTGGAAGGTGTGACAGTAGAGGTTGTGACACTATATTGAGACAGTTATGAAGTGACACAGGAAGAGAAACACGGAACACATTTGGTCGTGGGAGTTGAACAAACGATTTCTGTGATACTATAAATGCCCACTATATGGTTAGTTGTTCAGTGCATGGCTTATTTGCACTCACTTGGCTGTCATACTCGAGCAATGAAATTCTAGACATATAGTGAAATGGATGTTCAAGTCTACGTTCCTGTTGGCTAAGATAGAAAAATTGGTAGCAGCAATATAGCCTGCACATTTTTAACAGTAAACAATTTCTAACGTTTTCATAATGAATGAGCCATCACAGTCAATGAAACAATTGGCTGATTTAGCATTATTGGGCTGAGTTTCATTGAGCAAAGTATTTGCAGTGCTTTTTTCTTTTGTTGTTCGTCATTCTTTGCTGTTCCAAACCAGTTTGTTATTATTCCTGTCTACTTCATTCATGTAATTTTCTCAATTTTAAGTATATTTTTCACATCTTTGACGTATGTGTAATTACAAAAGCTTATATTAAATCACTTTTAATACTATTTTAGAGGCAGTCGGTGGTATTTTGGGATCCGGCTTTAACATTGTGATTTCTACGTCCAAAGGGTATAGAAAAACGCTTTAGACCAAACTATAACACCTGTAACACCTACTGAATTTTTACAATAAGAACCCCTGAAGTACCGCATTTGCAATACTAATAAGCCTCATGAGTCTTCTCAAGTTGCCCCTGTGGATAGGCCAAGTACCCCCGGGAGTCTTCTCAAGTTGCCCCTGTGGATAGGCCAAGAACCCCGGGAGTCTTCTCAAGTTGCCCCTGTGGATAGGCCAAGAACCCCCGGGAGTCTTCTCAAGTTGCCCCTGTGGATAGGCCAAGAACCCCCGGGAGTCTTCTCAAGTTGCCCCTGTGGATAGGCTAAGAACCCCCGGGAGTCTTCTCAAGTTGCCCCTGTGGATAGGCCAAGAACCCCAGGGAGTCTTCTCAAGTTGCCCCTGTGGACCAGTTGCCACTGGTCTATAACTCCGTACAAGAACAGGCTTTATTTGAAGCATATGAACCTCTAGTCTATAACCTCCATATAATCTGATATCAGATACTCTCTAAGCATAACTAGAATATGACTCAGCAAATAGATAACAAGACCTCCACCCATTTCATTGCACACTTGGTATGAAATGTCACAGTGTATAGCTTCTGCAGGATTTTCAGTTGAACAATCTAAACACGCTTTGAATATAGCTATAATATAAATGTTTGCAATAAATGTTTGTCTGATGTTAGCAGTTTGTCCATTTCATAAACATTGTTTCTCCGGCTACCTGTTTATCATTTGCTTTTCTATTGCTTGTTTGTCCTAAGTGTTCTTGACGGCTGAGCAGATGTCATTAACAACTCAAATTCGTGGCCAAAAGATCATTACTGTGCAATGGCCCATGACCTCGTTTTTACTGTCTAGTCTCTAGAAGAGGGTAAAGTCTGACGTGGCAACAAAACACAGCTAACACTACTAATGGGGTGATTGGGGTTCAATGTTAATTAGCTTAAGCACCGCTTGACTTGTGAGTCCAGCCCGATGTGTTGACATTACCCATTGTCCTTCTATTGGCAGATAAAATGCGGGGTGTATCTTGTTGTGCGATAGCATCTGTGCTGCTCTGCATAGCCTGGGCGGCGCCCCACGATGGCGACCATGCCGGTCACACGGAAGACCACTTCCACCATCTCCACCATGCTTTCGGTGAAACCCACCCGCAGCACAGCCACAAGGAGAATGAGTCCTGTCAGCTGCTGTCCCCCCACAACGCAGATTTTGCCTTTGCCCTCTACAAGAGCCTGAGTAAAGCCAACACAGAGAACAAGAACGTCTTCTTCTCTCCTCTCGGCATTTCTACTAGTCTGGCGATGCTGTCCCTTGGGGCAAAGGGAGACACCCACAGCCAGCTGTTCTCTTCTCTGGGCTACACCGGCTTGACAGCCGACAAGGTGAACGAGGCCTTCGAGCACCTCAATCACATGTTGGGCCACACTGGTGAGGCCATGCAGTTGGACATGGGCAACGCTGTGGCCCTGAGGGAAGGCTTCAAGCCCGAGCCCAAGTTCCTGGAGGACGCCAAGCACTTCTACGCCAGCGAGGGCTTCACTGTCGACTACAAGGACCCGGCCTTGGCCGCAGCAGAGATCAACAAGTATATTGCAGAGAAGACGGCAGACAAGATCACAGACCTCGTGAAGGATCTGGATCCTGATACAGCCATGGTGCTCATCAACTATGTCTTCTTCAGAGGTATGAGGGAACTAGGGTGACAGAATGACCATTAACTTCTTGATTATTTTCGAAACAATATAAAGTACATACCAATTATTGCCTAGCTGGCTTACTGAACAAATAACTCCACTTGTAGTCAAAAGTCAAATAAAGTCTGTTTATAAATGTCTTGTTCCACACACGTGTACAAATGTGCTCGTGTGAATTGTTAATGCATCAATTTAACATGTCCCAACATTTCCGTTAGTGGCCCGACTCTCTGACTACAAGTCTAATGGCTGGGCTACCTGCCAGCCAAGCTTTCAGCGTCCATGTTTCCTATCTCTTAGTAATGATTTCCTCACCCTCAGGCAAGTGGGACAAGCCCTTTGACGCCAAGCACACACAGAAGGCTGAATTCTATGTGGATGAAAACACCAAGGTGGAGGTGGACATGATGATGAGGTCTGGTCGTTATGAGATGTACCAGGACCAGACAAACTTCACGACTGTGGTCCTGCTGCCTTACAAAGGCAATGCCTCCATGATGGTGATCCTGCCTGATGAGGGCAAGATGGCGCAAGTGGAGGCCTTCATCAACAAAGAATACCTCAAGCATGTGCACAGCAGCCTGTTCAGGGGGTGAGACCACTCGACTTTATGGGGATGCCATGTTATTATTCTCTGCCACTAATTTATGACATACGTTCAGTGTAGAATATGGCAGTAGAGGCTATCCCAGGCAAAAAGGGAAATCCCTTCAAACGTCGTTATAGGACAGTGTTTCAGAACGATGTTATCTACTTAAACATGACAGTTTATGTAGGAGCGGTTACTAGTACAGACTTAGTAGATGGTCATCATACTAATATATTGATATCTCTTCCAGCAACGTGGATATATACATGCCCAAGTTCTCAGCCTCTACCACTTACTCCCTGGGTGAAAATCTGAAGGAGATGGGTGTGGTCAGTGCCTTCAGTGACGCCGCTGACTTCTCTGGCATCTCTGAGAGCACCAAATTGAAGGTGTCGAAGGTAAGATGAGAGGCACTGTCCTTTTCCTGTCAAAGGGGTGGGACAAAATGATGGACAAATAGATATAATCATATTACGCTATGCACTGACAACAATGGGCATCAGTGGTGCCAAAGAAAACCATTAAATTAATGCAGTCCTCACCCTTCACAGGTAAACCACAAGGCTGTGCTGACTGTGGATGAGAAGGGAACTGAAGCGGCAGCCGCCACTACGATCGAAATAATGCCGATGTCCCTCCCAGACACCATCAAGCTCAACAGGCCCTTCCTGATGTACATCCTGGAGGAAACTACCAAGAGCATCCTCTTCATGGGCAAGATCACCAACCCCACTGCCCAGTGAACGAGGCTGAGATGAAGTGGAAAGGAGAGAAAAAAAGAGTGGAAAGCTCATTTGGAGAGGAGATTTAAGGAAGGTCACTTGCGCTCTAACAAATCGTGAAACATATGTACCTGACTTTGCCGTTTGCAGTAGAGCATCTAAGTGTCGGCCATTTTGTCTAGGCAAAGTGGCAGACACTTGTGGGTGGGGGGTTGAAACCCTACATGTGATTTTGTATCCACTTTAAAGATCCTGTGTGTTTGTGTTGTACTGTTGAGCTGTTACTGATGTCCACGCCAGTTCTTTTGCCTCCGAGGAGATATGACTGTTTTTGTGAAAGGCATCTAGGTTAAGTAATAAAAAATGAAAACACAAACCGAGGGACAATTATTTACTTGTCTTCAAACATTAGATACAGATAGAACCCGTTGTATCATCACAGTGCACTAGGATGGTGGTTCCAACCGGACCTACTAGGACCTGCAGTGTCGCTGACGGGGGGTCAACCGGTAATGTTGTCCCGGGCCCAGGCCTCGGGGGGCCCATTTGGTTGGCTTAAATATAATTATTAGTCAGTCAATCTTGGTATTTAGTACTACCTAGCTAAAACAATAAACGGTTATGACCTGTTTTATGAGCAGTAACATCATTGCTGTTTATAAATTTGTTTGGCTCGTGGTTTGGGTCTTAAACATTACATTTTGTCCCATGTCCCTGGGATTCCTGTCTGCATCCCTGACGACCTGTGAGGGTATTTGGCCTCTCCACAGTGTAACTTGAGAAGACACATGAGATGAAAGGCTTACTGATAAAATGCATATGAGAGGCAACTTCAGGGGGACACAGTATAGGGAAACTTCATAATGTTGTATAATCATGATAAAGGGTAAGGAACCACTGTACTATAACCTGAATCATGCTCACCATCATTTAGTACATTTGCACAATCAACATTTGACTCTGTGGAATGGTGGTGCTAATGGTAGACAATATTAAAAAGAGAATGCACAACATTTAAGGGAAGTTTACCTACATTATTTAAAGTTAGTGGTTAGCGTATACGCTGATATAAGAACAGATAGCGGGATATGAGTTGTGATGAGTATATAATATCCATAGATTTACAGTCAATGTACACACCTACAGTATCAGCACAGTATAGATAAAAGGAAAATAACAGCTTGAGTGCAGTTTAATGCAGCAACATAGTTTACTGTTTAGAGGTGGCTTGATGTGGTGAGTTTAATTCTGTTACTCAATGGGACACATTACCAGTTGCTAAGGGCCGTAGCACTGGAAAGTGTTTAGGGGCAGAAGGTTTCAAATCATTATTAACCTGTACTGCGGGCATGCCGTGGAGAGATTTTCTGGTGATGGAGGTGCCTTTGTAAGTGAAATCTATAGTATTGCTGGCTTAGGTTTCTCTTTAGTGAGAGGTCGTCTTTGGCCAGGTAAGAATTTGGTTTATATTTGGCAAATCTCTGCTATTATTTTCCAAACTGACGAGAAGTAATTGCTGGAGTACTGCTGCTACTTTAACTTCCTTCATTCTTGAGTGTTGCTTTTTATTGGCCTTCTTATATAAGAATCTGTAACTGGTAATGAGGTCCTCTGCTGACCAGTGAAATCCAGTCTGTGGTGTCAAAGCAATCCTCTAGCTCCGCAATGGCCATGTCAGCAAATTTTTGCTCTATATTATCTTGTTCAGACAGGAATTGCAGTGTTTTTGCAGAAAAAGATGGGTAATGTTTATACAGTCCCCTTTCATGGAGTCAAATGTTTAAGTCAATCTTCAGCAAGCACATTTTAAAAGTATATGTAAAGTCCCAGCGGAGGGAAGATAAAAGTGTATGGGATCAAGTGGGCATGCTTTTGAGTGACCGAACATCACTAGTTGCGTGTTATCATCTTAAGAGAGCAGGGAAAAAGTGGTTAAACAAGTCTGGTGTGTGAGTGGCCAGTAGACCCACTAGGCTGAGAGAATAAGGCAGGGATGTCATCAACCTTTTCTTGAAGGGGGTTGACCGATTCATTGCCAGAGAGGGAAGATGGGGGCGGGGAGGTGGAGGCTTGAGGAAAAGGTGTTTCCTAGGAGTTTTCTCAGGAGGAAGAACCTTGGATGTTTGAGTGATAGAAAGTGGCTTTGACAGCATATAGAGAAAATTACATTTGCGAGGAGCATCGCCTCGTTTTTTGCTCAGCCACCTGAAGCTCTTGTATGTGACCTCATAGTGAATGATTTAGCCATGGTGCAGGAGGGAATATTTCACACAACAGGGATTGTAACTGCATGCAATTGCACTAATGTCTCTTTTTAAATGAAATCCTCTGACATCATGTCAACGTCATTTGCCTTTCTGTACGTGTCAGATAATCTCATATTCATTATTTTGTTGGTGCTTATATGTGTCCTATTACACATGGAAAACGTGTATTGTTTCCATGTGCAATGTTCCCACTAAGCTGCTTGTGCGGCCGCACAGCTCCTCCATGTATGCAACGCAGAAAAAATGCCAGCTCGTGAGGACCCACAAAATTCAACTTACCCTGAGTTAGCGCTTCTAGTTCGCATAATAAAATGACTTGGCATCAGAACGCATTTCATTACAACGAATATTTCTACCGAATTAACATTCTCATGATAGGGCTGTGTTTTCTTCGTACGTCACTGTGTCAGCCTAAGAACCTGCACATAGCTTCAGTAGTGCTATATGCAAATATGCCATTTGTCAAACGAGCCATCTCAGTCACTGAAAGACAGTGGCAGAAGTGCGAATGCTGATAATGAGCTAAAAAGCATGTCTCAAGGCTCAAACTTCCCTCAAGTATTTTAAGGTAAATAAGTATGACAACATACCAGTCCTGAATGAAACAGCTCTTCACATAGGCACTCTGTCTCCCTCAGTAGTGCATCTACCTACAGTACATAGATTAGCCAGGGCAATGAGCTAACATTTATTAGGGACATTTCAGCTGGCTGTCAAAATTCACTAGCAACAATATTGGTCTCGTTGCCCATACAGTGGGCAGCCCCTAAGTTACAGACCAAGAGCAAAGTCATGAATGTCAGGCACGAGTGTAAAAACATTTAATTTAATGTAGTACTGAATTGAACACCATAAGAAGGCTACTGTGGACTACATTTAAATCTGAAGTTTTGTTTGTGGGGGCACTCTTACAGACCTAGAATATCCTCAAACAGTCCTAGTAGCCTGTTGGCTACTGTCTAAAACTATAACATAAAGTGTGTACCGCCTCAGAGTTCACTGTTACTGTGTACTGTAAGTTGCACAGAATTTTCAAAACTTTAAGGTTATTGCTCATACATTTGCTCAGTAAACCAAAAAATGAAAAGGAACATAATCCATGAGTGAATTTGTGATGTGTTTTTCTGCCATTCCTGAGTAGGTTCACAATCAGGGGATAAACATTTTCTTTGCATTGAAGCTTGAGCAGTTTTGGATAAACTGCGGAATAACAGATTTTTTGTCTGGGGGATTTTATCCAGCAATCTTTCAGTCACTAGACCACTGCACTTAACTGCTAGGCTACCTGTCAGTGTTGATGTATACTCATTTGGACAGATTTTTCCAATTGACTTGCATTTCAAATCTATCTGTATTGACAGGTTAACTAAACATCTGCCGTCCATCAAAATGGATCCTGAGCTTGAAAGGATTCCTGGTAGGGTTTACTCAACAGATTACTAAAGTACAGAGGTAACCTGGGGTTCATCTGCCTTAGCTGAGCCTGTGACCGGTGAACTGTCAATAGAGGAGTTGCTGCAGAGAATGTTATGTAATCAATCAATAACACTGTCCGCATTCAATCCCCCTGGAGCTCTGAAACGCTGACCGATGAGAAAGACAGGAGATGCAGGAGACTGAGACATCTGACCCCATATATCGGGGTTTGCACTTCCTTTAAAACAGCTTCAGTTAAATCTTTTTATTTGGTCATTTTATTCATAACTATCAAAGTTGAAATGTATAATAACATTTGCTCTTGTGTATATCTTGTGGACACAGTTGTAGATATTCCCGTGACCACAAGATAAACCTCAAAACATTGAACGATTTTAACACAGGCGGCTGAGAAAGTTAAACAGAATTACACAGTACTTCAGAGAATAATCACTTTCATTGATCGTTGGGACCTTTTTGAAATCAATGTGTGAACAAGAACATTACACTGTATGGCAAATCGCTTTGATATAACTGAAGACTTTTGCTTGAGATATCTCTACATGTACAATAGTGAAATTATGATAGAAATACTCAAAATTCCTAGGGATTACCCAACATCTCAGAGGAACGGTCTAAACTACAGATCAGGAACCAGGGATCCTTTTGAGCTTTCAATAAATAAGTAAACAAGCTTTGCTCATCATTAGCTCCTTCAACCTTCCTGTACTTCTAACCTCAGCCATCTATTATCTGCTCCTCCCATTATCTCATCGTACAGAGATCACATGGCCAGGTACACACAGTCAGATGGATTGTGTGAAGTGACCATATATAATGCATAGTAAGATTGGAGCTGATATCCCATCAAGCCTGTAGTTTTAATCTGTAGCTCATACAAGACCAGGTTCAACTGACAGATCAGAGAGACTGGAGAGTCTCCTTTGGAAAGAATTGTGAAGAAAAATTAAAATTTGACTGAAGAGAGAACTTTGTCCTCTATTTACTTGCTTCTTGAAGGCCACAACACACATTTTAAAGACTGAAAGTTAAAGAGACACTGTGGTGTGGGCAGAAATGGATTTTGAGATAACTCACTCAGATTTACTGGAAAAGCTACCAGAAAGCTAGTTCAATACTAGACTCTTAGTACTTTTATTTTATTAATTGTTTTCGGTAAATGTTTTCCTTCCATTTTTGTTTTGTTCATTCAGTGTATCACATATAAAAGCTGTTGACATTAACTCAGACACAGGCTTAATTTTTACAGTCCAACCTTTACGTTGCTCACTTCTTTTCACTTACTGTGTTTTAGAAAGCTGTCAAACTGTGCTTACATATCTCCACGCATGCTTTCTTGGAGATGTTGTTGAAGTGAATGGCATGTCTGCATGACATTCACTTTACAAGGAAGAGAATTTCATAAGAGATTCTGTCAATTTTCATGAACAGATCAATTTTGGTCTATATCGGCTTGTACTTGAAAGGATACATGAGATTAGAAATTCAGGCTGCAGTTCAAGCAAGCATGTATGAATGCACACCCACCCACTCACTATGCTGTCCTGTCTCTGTTTCTCACCAGATGGCAGTGTTGTGTCTCAAGCCAATTCAGTCCTTTGTGTAGTTACTGGATGTCTTTATCCATTTGAATTAGTTTTACTAAGCCAAATCAAGCCCCAATCTCCTCCTAATTTATTAGGCTGGCTATTTTACACATGTAAGTCTTCAATTAAGTTGAATGTATGGTAGGTCATGGAATTGTTCTTTCTTATCTACCATTAAAATGCATGTTACTGCAGCTCAGAGCGACACAGCTAAGTCCGGAAGAAAACAAAGAGCTGGCTAAACTCAAAGGTATTGGTAAAATGGCTTCTGAATCTAAAGTCAGGACCTTAGGCTCATTTAAGCAATTAAGAGAGATGTGGAACATTTTAGTGAAACAGAATGGGGTTCTGATTACTGATTTAAGGGGTATATATGATGTTGCATGTAATGATTTAAGTGTAGATGATTGACAGAAAAATGCAGATTTCTCTCTGCCACCAAAGAAAAACCGAGAGCAAAACATACATTATCAGTCAACTATTTACACTTTCTCATGATTCTGCAGGGAAAATAACTCTAAACGCTGTACGCTCACAAGGACACTCTAAAACCATTTTAAAACATCACAGCAGGCAGCAAATTTTAAATGCCAAACGTTTGCCACATTCTAGCTTGACATTCCTCTTGACACTCAGTGTACAGTGATAAGCCGTTAGCCCCAAAGTGCTTTCTATCCTCCTGGTTATGTACAGTATTGCCTAGATTAGCATTCCCTGAATGGGAAAGCATCAATTGGAGTGCAGGTGGTGCTGTGTTGTGGCCAGAACACTAGAAGTTGAAAGACGGTTTATATAAACAGTACGTTTTGGCATCCAACACCATTAGACAGGAAGTTTCTACCCCTTGTCATCAGATAAACCTAGCATATTTTCATTTATATTGATGAGTGTGTTGTTATGCTCCCATTACCTCTCAGCAGTAAACTTAACCTAACACTTAAGGCAGGCATGCCATCCTATTGGAATCTCTCTGTGTAGCACCTGTTCTCTGGGATTTGCAGGTGCTGGACTGGGGTTCAGGTCCGAGTCAGGTCAGCCCCTGAATTTCCTACACTATTGTTGATGTATTATAACATTATAGCTAATTTTAGCTAATTATATTATAGCTAATCTTTCGGCAATTTTGTACTGACTTTGTTACGCTGTGTAGATATTATTTGCAACTTACATTTGTAGCGGATGTCTGTAAATAACCGTAGAAAAAGTAGATACTCTGAAAAGCATCTCCTCAGGATGTGTTTGTGTTGCAACACAACCCTAAATAAATCTTTGCCATCCGTGAATGCTGTTGACATTAGGCATAATCTGTTTGGACAACATTGATCACTTACTGAAGAATGGATGGATGCCATGTTAGGATTGTCTTTCTGATCAACAGTACAGGATACATTTGTCAATGCTTCTGTAATGGGTAGAGACACAGGGACAACTGAAAAACATGATGGTTTGGGTATGACATCACGCTCTTCCTGTCCTTCCTTTGCAATACAGTCCTGCTTCTTTGGAGCGTTTCTATTCATTCTTTTTTCAGAGCGTTTCTATACAGGTTCTCCAACCCACCAGCCCCGTCTCACAGGTAGGTCCCAGCTGGGAGTTGACTTCAGCCTGCTAGCAGGAGCTGGAAAGATCCCTGCATTTAGCGGAGGCCAGAACTCAGAAAAAGGGGTAAAACCAGAAAGGTCGTTCTCTGCGTCCCCAGCCAAGGGGCTGTTGGCAGCTTCCTCCAGCAGTGTAACAAGGAAAGACACAGGGAATACACAGTGCCAATGTTCAGGGCCTGGAAGGGCATTTTACAAACGAAATGGTAGAGGGAAATGTAAAACAATGGTGGAAACCATAAACCACAAGGCAGAGCACAGCATTACACTCTTCACTTTTCCCTCTGTTGCCCAGGGCAGCTTTTCTAGGCCCCCTTGTGCTTCCCCTGATGAGTCCTGATTGGGGACCGGTGTGCCTCGTCATGGGGTGGCTGTTCCAAAGTAGCAGCTGGGCTGCATTCAACGGCCCTGTTTTGCCGCCTTGGTTTATCTGACACTGATACAGGAGAGGGCAAGTTTACACCCCACTACAGAATCTGTTTTACTACAACGCTCAACCCATCATGTGTTTTACATACCATCATTTCATACATATATTTATTCATTTTGTTTTATTTTATTTTCAACAAACATCAATCTGATGTAGACCAATCATCCATACATTATACGCTTGTAATAACTACCCAAAAATTTAAAAAAATAAAACATGATGGCTTGTTGTGACATCCAATTTTCCAATGGCATCATACCTTGTGACTGTGGGGCAAGAGAAGCTGCATAAAACCATAGTTTCATTATTCAGGCTTTTTGTCAAATTAGTCTGAATTAAAATTCTTAGGCAGTGTTATGTTGAACCAGATGTGTCTGTTAGTCTTGCATATTTTCACAGGAGTTGGTTATACATCCCAAACCGATTTGGGACCATGGCAGTAGTGTGCAGTCCTCACGATGTGATGGTACTCTTACTAAGAGGGCATTAGCTAGGTAGGGAAGAAAATGAATGCCTATGACATCTACCAACTGTCATGGCTAAAAAGAAGAAACAATGTTTCTCAGCTAACAGGATGAAATATTAATTTTACATGCCGGGATGTTTCAGTGTGTGTGCCATTGTTCTTCAATCACGCTGTTCCTTCATCTTCAGTCATTTTCCATAAAAAAAGCCTAAAGTTGTAACACTGCAAATCTGCCATCAATAAATTATGAACATCTCCTTGTTTAAAACTACTTCCCACATAACATGTGAGTGTGTGCGCCCTTTGGCCATTAATGACTTTGGGACAAAGATGGGATGCCGTGAGTCAAATCTGGAGATGCCAGTTTATCTGCGGTGGGGGGGGGGTTCTTTCCCGAAGAACTGACAGATGAAAGCTGGATCAGGGCTTATTAGTGTGACAGCATGAGCAGTGGTTCAAACGCTTCCACTCATTTTCAATTACAGTTTGGGAGATTTGATTCATAATTCATATCCCGGAGAAATGTGATCATCAAAGCAAACAAAGCCCTGCACGCTCCTTTTGTCTATTCCTTTACCTCTACAGGAGAGACTCATTTGAGGTGCTGCTCGCTACTATATGTGCTAGGTTTAATTTCATCAGTTTAGGTCTAGCCCTACATAGCAATTTGATTGCTTTGATTTTCAGTTAGACTCTTGGAGAATGAAATTTGCAGCAACTGTAAACATACATTCAATTAGAGAGAGACAGGGACAATGAGAGACAGAAAGTTAGAGACCAAGAGAGAAGTTGAGACAGGCAGACCGATGGAGATACGGACCGAGAGAGAGACTTGTCTCCGAGGGGTAAGGAGAAGTGCAGAAGACATCTAATATAGCACTATATATATAACACAAACAGATAATATAGCACTATATATAGAACAAACAGATAATATAGCACTATATATATAGCACAAACAGATAATATAGCACTATATATATAACACAAACAGATAATATAGCACTATATATATAGCACAAACAGATAATATAGCACTATATATATAGAACAAACAGATAATATAGCACTATATATAGAACAAACAGATAATATAGCACTATATATATAGCACAAACAGATAATATAGCACTATATATATATACAGCACAAACAGATAATATAGCACTATTCAAATTCAGTTATATGATATTCAACACTTGTGCAAACATGAAAACATTGTCCCTGAGTATTTTACTCCCTAGTCGTTTCCCCGCGCAACAAATGTTGCCACACGCACTTGAACGTTTCTTTTTCACATCGACCACAATGCAGCAATGTCAATAAAACCACATTCAAAGTCTGTTGCAGCAGTAGCTGTAGAACACAGCATTAAAACGTATCTTTTTTTGTCTGCCTGTGCTTGATAGTGACAAAACTCCTTCGCTGTGTGCTGTCTCTATGGGAGCCTTAGTAGATAGGAGCAGAGAGGAGCAGGGAGGATGAATGGGGTATGATGTCCCTGTGTCAGATCTGACTGACGCATCATCTCTAGAGGCGCTCCCATTGCGTGATTGCTAGCGGCGTTATATGTTCTGTTTGATGTCAAACTGTTGTCTGACAGCATAGTGTTCTTTGTGTTCAGATTTCTCTCTTATTGCTAAGAGGAGGAGGAAACATCTGAGACAAACGGGGGAAAGCTTCAACTTCAGATGTAACTTTGTTACATCTAGCGAGAGATTTTTGGTGGCGTTATCATGGAGTGAAAAGGTGACTAGTGAAATGAGAGGCCAGACATGGACTTTTCGCGTCATTGATGAGAGTGATTTTTTTTGTGGGGGGAGGTTATGAGTTTGTTCATTTACATATACATTCATTTTTTGACCCTTTGTTTTGACCTCGACCAGATACCAAAGCCCAGAACCATTATCAGGGGAAAATAATAATAATTAGCAGATGGGCATGGGCCTGCTGTCTGTGTTGGAGTTGCTACTGTTCCTATGGTAACCAGAACCTAGAGACACCATACAATCCTCCAAGAACAGAAGATCCTACAGTACTCACAAATCAACAAATCAACTTAATAGACTTAGAAAGTGGGGGAAAAACTGTTTAATCTAGGCAAAAGTAGAGAGTGTTATAATAAAACGCTCAACACCTTAGTTGAGGATTAAAAGAGGCATGTGTGTCTGTTGTATCTCTGTGTCTACACTATGCATCCTCAGACTGTGATGTGATGTGTGTGTGTGTGTGTTTGTGTGTGTATGTGTGTGTGTGTGTGTGTGTGTGTGTGTGTGTGTGTGCGCGCGTGTGTGGTTTACAATATTTTAGAGATAATTGTGTCAGTGTGATGTTAGATGTTCACTGCTGTGTCATCCAGGGAGGATGTGAGGAAAAGCTTAGAAAATAGAGAACAAACTATATTGGGTCTAATGAGCTCAACCTGGAACCTCACATCAAGGTAATTAGTATCTCTTATTGGAACAGGGCTTTCTGTTTGAACTTCAGAGGAAATAGAGAAAACATTTCTCTAAACCTTAGTGTCTCCCATCGGTCAGGTCCTGAAATGGCTGTATGTTACATAATGTTTTGTTCACACATTACTATCAGTACCCTGCATCATATTGGCTTATAATACAGAACTAGACTTTCCGGAGAAAGAAAAAGGGTAGCGTGGAACAGAACCATTTCTGATTTTAAAACAATACTTTACGTTTTGTTCAAACCCGGGACCACGTCTTGAAATATGCAGCTCTAAAAAGATTTTTGAGACCACTGCACCTTTTACTTTCCTTTCCAAAAAAGTTGAAAAGTTTTGAGGGAGTAACAAAAGAATTCAATTTGCAGTAGTCAAATTTTCTTCTGGAGCTGTATATTAATGACCAAAATGTCATTTATGATTCTGTATACATATTGTTTTTGCAGATTATACCAAAATCTTTCTGACAAATGAAGGAACTTAAAGTACTAAATAAGGCTAATTAGTGCTTTTATTGTGTTACAACAAAAAATCTTGATTTAATAAGAACTTGTTGCCATTAATCAAGATGAAAATGTGTTTTTTAAATTGAATAGAAATTGCTGCAATAGAATGACTGCATATGTATTCAATCCTCTTGCTATGAATTGTGATGCAACCGATTGTTGCTAGAAGTAAGTTGAATGGAGTCCACCTGTGTGCAATTAAGGTGTTCCACTATCAATCAGGGTAGGACATGAGAACATTTCCTAAAGATTGAATATCCCCTGGGGCACTGTTAAAACCTGAAAAACTGGCTTCAGCAGGTCATCCTCAAAAGCTGAGTATCCAAAAAGGGCACTAGTCAGGTCAGACACCAAGAGGCAGATGGCATCTCTTAAGCAGTTACAGTCTTCTACTGCTGAACACTTTATACACTGCAATAGCCCAGGTGCAATTGCTTTTGTTTGGCCAAATTTAGCAAAACAAAAGCGATTGTTGAAAAAAACTTGAGTTTTTCCAAAGGCATGTGAGTTTGTCTGAGACCAAGTGAAATTACATTTTATGGTCTCATGAGCCCAAAATAGAGCATTTTGGCCACAATGCTAAGAATTGTTTGGCACAAGCCTAACTCCATTCCTACCGTGAAGGACAAAATCCCTACGGTAAAGCATGATGGCGACATCATTATGCTGTGGGGATGATTCTCTGCATCAGGGCCTGGAAAGTTTGACCATAATGGATGCAGCAAAGTACAGAGAAATCCTGGAAGAAAACATGCTGAAGTCTGCAATAGACCTGGGACTTGGTCAAGCAAAACAAAGGCCCAATACATACAGCCAAAGCTTAACCGGAGGGGTTTAAAAACAATAACATCAATGTCCTGGAGTGGCCCAGTTAAGATCTGGACCCCAATCCAATTGAAAATATGTGGAAAGAGTTCAAAATTGCAGTTCAGAGGTCCAACGTGACGGAGCTTGAGCAATTTTGCAAAGAAGATTGGTCAAAATTTGCTGTGTCCAGATGTGCAAAGCTGATAGAGACTTATTCAAATGGACTCTTGGCTTTTATTGCTGCCAAGTTGCCTTTACCAAATACTGACTAAAGGGGGTTAGAACTTATGCAATTTATTATTTGGCAAATAATTTTGAGAGTCACTGTAGAATATGCACATATAAACACAAGTTTACACACCCAGCCCAAATTAGGAGGCTTGAAAACATTATTTGCTTTTGTTTCTACTTAAGATGCTTTGCTATTCAAATTTCACACCAATGTCCATCACTACAACACAAGAACAGTAACTGATCTCCACACAATTCTTTTATCTATACATGATTACAGGTCAATGTTCCATTTCCTACAGAGTTAAAACCTTTTTGGGAAGATTTTAGCCCTGCAATGGTTTTAAATCCTTCCAATACAAAATAAAAAAATATTTCCTGGACCACTGACTTTTCACTTAAAGCCATATTCCACAAACCTATATGCCTATTAGCCTTTCATTTAGACTTTAGTTTCGCAGATTTAAGATTTTTACCTATTCCTCTTAACCCCTAGCTAATCAGGTGTCTTGTGAAAATATTGAAAAAATTAAAAAACATATTTTGATGACTGATTTGTAATGATTAGGATACAACAAAAGCTAGAGGGGCCTTTACTAGCATTTTCTTCCTGCACAATTCCTTTTCACTGGTATTTCCCAATAATTTGTTTTATTGTCAAGGTTCATCTATATTTTGTAACTTAACTGTTGATGTGTTCTTAAGAGCATATCAAACAGTGTGAAACTGATTATCATCGTGAAACAGGGTGTAACTGTGGCTTGTCTTGTGAGGCTCCCTGAAGACGTGCACTGGAACAGACTGGGGTTTGATGGAGTTAAACTAAGTCTTGACAGGTTTCAGAACACTAAAGTGTCTTAAAACCCACCAGCTGTGAGCACGTTCCTGCTTTAAAAAACAAAATATGCAGCCTTTCTTTTTGACGAGGAAGCCACTTCCGCCTACGCTGAATAACTTTCCATTCCTTCACTGGGCCTCGTTCCGTCTCTCTCCTTCTCCTCTGTCAGAACGTGAGGTAATACAACAAACTGTCACCAGCTGATGCTGCCGTCGTCGTCGGATCCCCAACACTTTATTTCCTCTCAGACAGAAGTCAGCAATCACAGATAGTGTGGAGGCTGCTGGGGGATCAGCCAGCGCTCGGGGGGAATAATAAAGCAATTTCAGCCTGTCACAGGCCTAACAGAATCGGAACGCACACACTGAAGATATAAATCACTCATTTCATAGCCGCCTGGAATTCTTTTTTAAATGTTTGTATCTATAGACAGCAAACTGTGTTAAGTTTGACAGAATGTGATTCAGTATCCAGACAAGGTTGTTAATTTAGGTGCTATGAGCCAACCCCATCTTGTTTTCAAATGTTCTTCAAAATAGTGTGTAAATAATTGCGGCATGTAGTGTCAATAGAATTTTGTTGCTGTCGGATGAAACCCCCACAACATACACTTTTCAGGAATTTATATTCCCATTAACTAACACATCATGCTAAAACTTAAAAAGTTATTGTGAAGGGGTATTGGTAGTTAAGAAGATATACATTAATCCGGGGTGCCGGCTTTGAATGTCGAAAGAATAAATAAGTCCCAATAAATAAGTAAAACATGTAGATTGATTTATTAGTTTCCACCTCGAAAAAGGTCGGAAACACTGTGGTTGTTCAATCTGAATAGAGATGTTTTTTTAAGAGTGTTGAGTAAACGTGTGTTGGGGTTTTTGGTGCATGTAATAGGATCAGGCTTAGTGCCTTAATACCATTCAATGGTTTAGAAATGGAAACGGTTTAAAGCCTAAACATCGATTGGTGATAAGGACCTATTTCAATGCTTTATTTATTCAGATTTGTAACAGAAGACAAAAAAGGAGTGAAGGTTGGCATGTGGATACTAAAATTAAATCGAAGAGATGGTCAGTTTGGTTAAAAGTTTGCACTCTCTACTCCACAACCACACTCATTCAATTCATTAAGGAAAGTATGTTTTTTTCTCAACGTATTTCGTATTTCAGAGAAATCTGGAAACACTAGATAAGTATACTTCAAGGCTCCATTTTCTTTAAATTGGTGGCAGCTTGTATGTCACTACTTTTAGTTGTTTCTAAGCACTTTGTTTTAACAGTGTACCTGGTAGTTTAAATATCTACTTCTGTTAAAGCTGCCACAGATGGTGAAAGTGATTGCATGAATTAAAATGACCTCTAAATTGAAATGACCTTGTTTAAATAAAAGGAAAATAACATGCTTTATATCTGTTGGTGTGAAGAGTGGGTGCGTGTGCTTTCAATGCAACGACTGTCTTCTCCCCTCCATCTGCTAAACAAAGCTTCCTCTAACAGCAGGTTGACTCCCTTTGGAAAACTGTCTCAGTTTAAAGTGGCCTTTTATCATAATGGCTGCTTTAAGTGTTTTTTAAAAACATGACCTCTGGTCCTGCCAGCACATTGACTCCCTTTGAAATGTCTCTCTAATGACATTAAGGCTGCATAACTTACTGGCAGGGCCAAGTTGACATTTCTTTAAAAGACAAAATTATCCCCTGAATTGGGATAATTTCTGCCCGTCATTTTCTGGGTAAGTGGCGGAAAGAGTCAATGTGGCCTGGTGGGTGGAGTGGGTGTTTGGTCTTTGGGAACTAGTCTGAAACAATATTGTCTACATCCACATCCACAGGAAAACATTGTCGTAGCTGATAGCTGCTCTGGTACTTAGAGGTCTGGAGCGGCCGGAGGAGTTCGCGGGTTTGACTAGGACTAGCGGTTTTACACATCATATACACATGCTCTCTGCTGATGGCAGGCTATCTGAGGGAGGAGAAAGAGGCAGCAGAGGCCTGGGCAGCCCAGTAAGTCATTGGAAACTCATTATTACGCTGCTAAATGATGGATCATTTCCAAATGATCTCTGCCGTACACCTTAACAATTAACCCACAGGCAATTAAAGATTTGCAGTACAGGGAGGGAGGATGCTGACAGATAAATCTTCCGCTTTAACCTTTGGGCTCTCAGACAGATTCGAGTTATTAAACTGGAGCATATTGGACCAATACAAATCAAGCTCCCCGGCGTGCTGAATGCAGAAACTCCCTGCTGTAGAAGACATATTTCTAGATTTAATTGTATTGACTTAACTAACAAAGGATGCCTACTGTACCAATATTTTAGGAACGCTTCCATTTTATTTTTACTAAATCATTTTGTTAGTATTGAAGGTAGGCTCAAGCAAATGAGGCAGACGGTTCAACTGACCTGTGACACACACACACACACACACACACACACGCACACACACGCACACGCACGCACACACACGCACACACACACACACACACACACACACACACACACACACACACACACACACAATCTTAGTCAGGTCTATTTAATAGCATTTAAAAATAATTTGAAATACATTTCCCTGAGTTTAAGTTGGTCCTTGAAATGCATTGATTTGTCAGCACACAGCGGTGCCATCGTTTGGCCTGGGCTTCCGGGGCTAAAACCCAGGATCTTTAATGAATAGCCCCTCAAATTTACCAACAATAATAATATAAACAAAATGGGCCTCGATCTATTCATCTAAAATTCAGATCGCGCATTATGGCAGTGTAGACCTGTAGGCGGCTAGCATGTACCTAGACATTTCCTCATGTAAGCCCTGAATGTATTGTGATCCTAGCAACGCCACTGGCACACCGACTTGACTGACTGATTGGAAGGTCTAGAGCCCGCCCCTTACCCAGCGGAAAGGTCTTTGGCCAATTAGAATAAAATCAGCCTTGTGACGTCATGCAGCTGGCCAAAAGTACCATCTAATCAGTAATTATATATTGGTAGGATAAGAGATTTCCATTGGTTTAATATTTTAGTCCAGCCCCGGGCTTAAACTGTGTCACGAAAGGACACAGATTCGAGTTTTTTTGTACCTTAACGTGTCCAAATATCGAAATATAGAGATTGTGTTTTTTTACTGCACTGGTCCTTTAAAAACTTTGTACCTTCCCAAGAAATCGATGAATGCACTGATTGAAATGCAGTCTTCATGATCTGTCCAGCACAGTTTATTACTGAGCCCAGCCGCTGGCTACTGCATGCCATGGCTCTCGCCCTGTAAGTTAAGCATTCTAGCCCCAGTGAGCCCGGCTAAACATCTCTCATGAATGTAGAATGGAGACGGCTAAGGGCACGGAGTTAATGATTATGCTGCGGAGAGTTCAAACCTCTCGTCTCCTACATTTCCATGTCTTGGATGTCGAAGGCGTCAATATCTTGCCGCGCATATTACTTGTTTCCTCCCCTCACCGTTGATTTGCCTGAAATGGGATTGTGGCTTGTGGCCACACAGATGAGTTGACATGGCTGGACATGGAGAGCGGTGATGGCTTGGTACCTACGTATGTGGGAGGATGTAGTCAGCGATTTTTCATGACAAGCGTGCCCCCAAACTCACACACACACACACACACACACACACACACACACACACACACACAGGCATGTGTGCGCTCACACACCCGAACGCTTATTAGGTTTTTATCCAGTGTATGTGTGATGAAGTATCAGTGGTTTTATCGTTGGGCTGTGATCATGGTCTTTCAGCAGACTCAGTGACCTCAGCCTTGACCTGTCACGCGGTGAAGAGATTGCTATTCTTCAGCTGGTGTCTCTATTATGCCACTGTCAGACCCAGGGCTGTGTACGGGGCCGAAAGGGACAAGGCTGAAAGCAATCAAAAGCCACTCATCTGTCCTCCTGCGGGCTGGTTATTAAGAAGGACACTCACATAGACACGCACACACACACGCACGCTGATGAACAAATAGATGCAGGTGCAATCAGTGAAATGATTGCCAACAGTAATGTCAGTGTGTCTAAAAGAAGAACAGACCAGCTTGTTTGGCAGCAGCAAGCACTGATAAGCTCTCCTCGGCATGATTCGGCACGCGTCTCTCTCTCAACGTCTCTCTTTCTCAGGTTAATTGGTGGAAATGTGCGATGTGTTACTTCAAATGTGGGTGCAACTTTGATTAATCCTGAGTTTGTGTCGCGACATCAGCTCAGGCTGCCACTCGGAGCTGTACTGCTGGAGTTAGCGGTCGCCGTCGGTTGCCCTTGAGCCTTTAGCTAGAAACAAATCTGCCTGTGTTCATGTTGAGCACACACCACAAAAGTGTGAGGAAGTGAGAGGGAGCTAGAGGGAAAGGAAAACAAAGCGAGAGATGCTGAAAAAGAAAGAAAGAGAGATGGAGAAAGGAAGAGGGAGAGTGGAACACGTCTCATTTCACATCACACGTCTCTTTCTAGTTTCCAGATGTTCACCGTAAAGAGAGGACACTGTCATCCAAACAACTGTTGAAAACCTGACGCTAAGTAAACATCACAGTAGGTGAATCTCCAGCCCCTTCGGTCTCTGGTTGCTGCGGTGCTGAACCCCTGCAGGTTTGGAGAGGATCCCCTGTAGCCCTTTCAACTTATCGCGCGTCATGTTATGGATGCATCGAATTGTAACACGCACAGTAGTGTGTCCAATGTAAAAACTGTTGAACCCTGAATCCTCCACGTCAAACCTTCCACCCGTAGACTACATGTCGTCTGAGGCGGCGCAGGATAGTACAGCACCACAGAGGATCGTAGGGAGCATTGATTTAATCTGGTGGAAAGCGGAGTGAAGAAACCGATACCAGAGCGAGAAGGGAGATGGTGGTAAATGGGATAGATTAGTTGAAGTCATTGCGTGTGCGTGCGTGCTGGCATCTGTGTGCACTCTGTGTTCATCTCAGGGTTTGTGTATGGGATTTCTCATCACATCTCGGCTAGGTGTCAGAAGTCTATGTTGAGACTCTGAGACCAAGTGGAAGTAGAATGGTCTTTTGAGACAAAAAGGAAAGGAACATTTGAGCCTCAATGCTAAACTCTATACATTGACTAAATGGAGTAAAATCCTATGCAATCAACAATTTTCTGTCTTGTATTAGTAATTCATTCAGAGCCATCTAGCAACATCAGTCTGGTACGGTTCATAAAGCACGTTGTACGAAGAAGTTATTGATTTAAAACCATGAACAGTTTCAATTTCTGCAATTTAACATATTCTTATTCAATGTTACAACAACTAAAGAAGCTAAACCTGATTTGGTACATTCGATGTACAAAGCTGATGAAATATACTTAAAACATAATAAATTATAAATAAAATTGCTGTACATGGTAATGTTCAGCGTATATTTGTGTGTGAGTGTGTGTTTTAGTTCTAACTATAATCACGGGGACCAAATGCCTTTTGCCGGTCCCCATGAGGCAGAAGTCAATTTCCAGATCAATTTCCAGATCAGGGTTTAGGTCAAACTTACAATTACTTTTAGAGTTAGAATTGGGATTTCTTTAAGGTCCAGGCATTATTGGTTAAGTTTAAGGTTTATGTTAGGCATTACACCTAGACAAAGTTTAGGCATAAATGTTACTTAATTGAGGTTAAGGTTAGGGTTAGTGATAGAGTTAGATTAGGGTTAAATTAAGATTAGGAATAGGGTAAGGGTTAAGGTTAGGGTTAGGTTTAGGGTTATGATTAGGGCAAGGGAGTATGCAATTTCAATTTTCTGGTCCCCATGAGGTTAGCTGTATAAACGCGTGTGTGTCTGTGTGTGTGTGTGTATGTGTGGGGTGTGATATGAAATAATCTTTGATGAAAAATGTTTTTACTAGCTAGTGTGTGTGTATTAGTGGTGTAAATATTCTGAGTCCCATGAACATGGGCCGATGAACGCCGGTGATTTGCACAGGACACCCAGATATTTGCAGTTAGGGTCCTGCGTGCTACTGCACACCAGATATATTGACGAAGTGTTTAAATGGCAAATTATCTAACAACTATTCTGTCGAGAGGGCCCAGTGAAACATCTTGCATAGGGTGTATGAGTGGTGTGTTTGAGTGGTGTGTGTGTGAGTGGAGTGTGTGAGTGGTGTGTGTGAGTGGTGTGTGTGTTGTGTGTGTGAGTGGTGTGTACGAGTGGTGTGTGTGTGTGAGTGTTGTGTGTGAGTGGTGTGTGTGAGTGGTGTGTGTGAGTGGTGTGTGCGACAGAGCGATAGATCAAGTGTGACGGTGAATGATGACACACAGGTTGACATCAAATGGCTACTTAAGAGTCAGCTTTGCTACTTACAGCTCCACACCTCTGACTGACACAAGGCCTGTTACTAACAAGAGGAAATTCTATAGCACAGTATGCATGAAAACATACATGACAGACCTACTAGATCAGAAATGAATGAATCTGTTGTTTGCCCCTATTTGGAAATGTGCAGTTTTTATGGATGTTGTTTTTGGCATAGGACGAAAAACTGCTCAGGGACTGCCCTATGTTTTTTTAAATGGCAATAAAGTTTGTTGTGATAACAGTTTCAAGATTAAATTATTGTAGTGACTACAATCCAACATAAAAGATTGAAAAGAATACTATATGAATATACAGATTAAAACATTCTAAGGATGATATAACTACGGTATATACAAGAAGAAACCGATGTACAAACTCATTTCTAAAAATATTGTGATGCTACGTAAAATGCAATGAAAAACAGAATGCAATGATGTGCAAATCATTTATCTTTATATTGAATTGAAAATAGTACGAAGACAAATGAACAAATGTTTAAACTGAGAAATTATATTGTTTTTGGAAAAACACATGCCCATTTTGAATATGATGTCATCAGCATGTTTAAAAAAGGAACAGGGGCATTTTTACCACTGTGTTGCATCACTTCTTCTTTTCACAATACTCTGTAAGTGTTTGGGAACTGAAAAGACCAATTTCTTAAGTTTTTGAAAGTGAAATGTATTGCCATTCTTGCTTGATATTCAGGGTCTCCTTTGTCATATTTTTTATTTCCTTGTATTTTCAATGGGTGACAGGTCTGGACTGCAGGCAGGCCAGTTTAGCACCCAGACTCTTTTACTACGGCACCATGCTGTTGTAATACGTGCAGAATGTGATTTGGCATTGTCTTGCTGAAATAAGCAAGGCCTTCCTTAAAAAAGACGTATGGATGGCAGCACATGTTGCTCCAAATCTTGTATATGTTCAACATTAAAGGTGCCTTCACAGATGTGCAAGTCACCCATGCCATGTGTACTAATGCACCCCCATACCATCATGGATGCTGGCTTTTGAAGTGTGTGCTGATAAGAAGCCAGTGATCCCTCTCCTCTTTAATCTGAAAGACTCTGTGTCCATTATTCCCAAAAACTATTTCACATTTTGATGTGACCACAAAGTTTTTTTGTCTGTGAACACAGTATGTGTTTCTTATTCAATACAGGGTTTAAATGATTTGCAAATCATTGCAATATGTTTTTATTCACATTTTACGCAACGTCCCAACGTTGAAACAGGGTCATAATACTTATGTAATACTTCTTTATCTTCATTATTCTCAGGAAGGGTGGGGGCTGAATCAGTGTGTGTGTATACATGACAATGTAAAATATTGTTAAAAGAAATGTGTTTCCTTCACTACAGACACTGGGAAAAGGGTTCGCTTGTCAACAGGACAATAACTAAAAACAGAAGTTATCTACAGTGGAGCTGTTTACCGAAGATACAGTGACAATACTGGGTGGCCCAGTCCCAGTTTTGACTTGACAATTGCCTTGCAGCCATGTCCCCCAATACCTTGACCAAGAAGATCGATAGATGATGTCATAGAGCTGTTAAACATCAGAATAGACCAATGTGTCTGCCATTTTATGGCAAATGCTGTTTAGAAGGCTCCAATTACTTTCCCAATCTTTATTTCTATATATTCCTATAATAACATTCATCTCACATAAATTACATATCTGCCAAGGGTGCAAGCAAACCCTAGGAGATCTTGTAGGCTCCTAGGATGGTACAATTAAACATTAACGTACACGGGGGAGTGGCATATGGACACACATTTTTATGTAATGTGATACCTGTAGTAAACAGATTTGTATACCACAGCTTTCAGAAAAATACAATTTAGGATTTAAACAACACCTTTTATAATTTCCTTTTGATTCCAGTTATTGATTTTTAGAATTGTTTCTTGTTTAAGATTTAATTCAACCCACTGCATTGTTTTCAAGCCAAATCACAAGCATTTTGCTACACTTGGAACAACATCTGTTATAATGTGTTTCTGGCCAATAAAAACTTTGAACTTTCTTAATAAGACTATAACATTCAACATAATTAATGTGGCCCATCATTTTTACGGCGCTAATGGGAGAATTTAAAGATGGATGGGCCACGGCATGCTCAATTTGTTCTTCATGCCAGGGTGAATCTAAAAACACAGTGTGTGTGCGTGCATGTATTCTCCATGCCAGGGTGGGTCTTAAAGCACGTGGAGATTGATTCAAAAACCAAGTCTCCAAGTTTACCTTGATCATGCGATATGATTAATTTAAATTCTGCTGTTTTCCTCCCTCCATTTTATTATGTCTGGGTTCTGCCTCAAGAATTTTGGAAAAAAGGGGGAATTCTTCTGGCTGCAGGTTCCATTTCTACTCCTGGTTATTGAGCCAAAGAGAGGATAGGAGCGTTGAGGTTGCCATGGGTAATGTGTCCTCCACAGCCACAGTCTTTGGCTCTGCTTTCCTACAAGTTGTGAAAGGCACTTATTTCCCCATAGTATGCAGCTCATTGGTCAGAATAGGTTTGATTTGATTACCTTTGTACAGAGAATTCAACTGAGCCTTTGGTTTCTTCAACAGCCAGGCCCTCTATTACAACATACAGTATGAATACATACAAAAATGTGTATATGAAACACACAGTCAAAGAAAATATATCACAATTATCAATAGAAAATTCATAGTCCAAGAAAGTTTGATAACTGCTGTTATTCCAACAATTTCTAAAATGTAAGAAATTTAAGCAAGACAGCTTTGTATATAAACATCAACCAATGCCCAGGAGCCCAGCCAATGGAAGAAAAATAAAAGAACAGTTACACCAAAGATGAAACGCAATGTAGAATGATGGACTGGATGCAACATTTCAGTCCTGACACTGAGCAAGGCATATAGCACATCATCATAGTCTTACATAAAACTACCTTACACAGTTTCCCATCTATGCTGACATGATAGAGATGATTTATTTAAAAATAAAAAAAATAATCTTCAGCTTCTTCACCAACACTGTGATGCGTGTTTTAAAATACATATTTTTTTCATGGTAGAAATGTACATGTTCTGTAAGTGGTGCATTTAGATTAGTCATTTTTGTATCTTCCGAAAGAAGAGTTTGGGACCTGCAGAATAGCATATACTTAGTTTTATTTGCATTTAGATGGAAATCACACTGCAGGTGGGCAGCAGCTTCCGTGAGAAAGGGAGGCATATTTTACTGTGTAATCAGCATAAAATTAAAATTTCTCACAGTTATAGATATCATTAATATACAGAGTAAAGCCTAGTGGTGTTTAAATCTGGCCCTAAAAGCCGGTTCCACTCCATATTTTCATTGCAACCCCCTAATCAGGGACTTATTGTAATCTGGGACACCAGATGGGTGCCGTAGAGGATGAGAACAGAAAACACCTGGAGTAAAAAAGAATGGACACACAACTGAATGCTGTGGAATTCCTTTGAGAACTATAAGTAACGTATATATAATCCCATAAAATAGCCTGGGTTCTATCGCTGGTGTAGTACTGAAACTATAGGCAAGTGTATCTCTTGGCCACACCCAGTGAGGACTTTCATGAAGATTCAATGATCATCTGTATTGACAGCCTTTGTCAGGTCAAAAAAGAGCAACAATATATCTTTCTCAACTTCCCGTCCAAGGCACTGACAATATAATTTACAACCAATGCAGTTGCTGTAATAGTAATATGCCCAGGTCTAAAACCAGACTGATATATAATATCAAAATGCAATTTTCAGTTAGAAAGGAACAGAACTGCATATTTTCCAATTACGCCAGGATTTTAAGAAGCCATGACAATTCAGAGATAAGAAGATAATCAAGGTCTCTAGAATCTCCACCGTTATGCAATGGGAGCACATTGGCATACTTATCAATGACTCAAGGAATGAATATTAGTTAATAAATATTAGTAAAAATATGCTCTAGAGATAAAAGTTGCAACACTAACCAACAGGACTGGATCTTGTTCATAAGCCCCTATGATGTTATTAATGTCAATAGCTAGCAAAGAAACAAGGACCTAGTGTCCAGTAAAAATGCTATAAACCCTTGACTCTTAACATGATAATTCCTGTATGAATACTCCATTTTATTTTAGTGCCATGTACTATAAAAGGTGCAGGGTGGCATTTGTGTTGCGTGTTTCATAACACCAAACAATAGCGACACTGACAAATTCAAAGCTAGATGACAGACGTATCTTGGGAAACAGACAAACAGAGCTAGACATACATGACACACTGGACTGAAAACGATGGTAAACAGCGCTTTTTCTGGGCCCAAGCCCATTTCAATTCACATCTTAGATATCCAGTTCTTAAGTCATTATTTTGAAGACAGTTGCACTATTTAAATTTGCTGCACAAGCATTTGAGAGTAACACTTTGAAGGAAATGCATTGCCAAATCATGCTTTAGAGTCCTAACAAAAGACAGAACAAACCTCAACCTTTGCAAAGATAGAGCGTCATGCTGTTAGCAACTATTGCTTTTAGCAATCTCTCCTGTCCTGGTATTCCACCTCTTTACTATGACCTATTCCTCACTCTGTCCTCACCACCCACTCTCTGCCATAGCCTCTTCCACTCTTTCTCCCTCCTTTCCCTCTCTACAACCTCCCATGTCTCCCATCTATATCCCTTTCCCTTTGTCCCTCCCCCTCCCCGTGCCCCCTCCTCTCACCCACTTTGCCACCTCTCCCCTGGTCAGAATGCAGGCACACATCCTACAGTGCTCAAAATTCACATCAAGCGGCGCCAGAACTAATCCCAAATATCAGAAAACTGCACTGCAAACTCCTTAATCCTCTTAGGGAGGAATAGAAATGCATGGAGGTGAATTTTATCAGCCTGTTGTTATAGAAATAGGAGCCATTCTCACACAATGGGGTTCCAATATAAACCACTGTAGCTATACTCATTTCATATTATTTTGTTATTTTATCTGGTTATTTTTCTCTCTAGGTATCATGTTTAAGTAAAATATATATTGGAAGCGCCTCTGGTTTTCATCTAGATATCACGTTCAACAAAGATATGTACAGGGGGAAAAAAAATATTTAGGGTTTTTAAAATTGGGATGGGCTCATGAGAAATCAATGACAGTGCGGACATGGCGAGCTGGGTGAGTTTTAAATTTCATTGTCGAGAATAGGGATGAGGGATGGAAGGATAAGAGGAAGATCATCTGTTTTGGTAAGATGGAGAGAGAACCAAAAAGAGAGGGAGAAGGAAGGGAGGTGTGTTTAAAGCAAATACAGTATATGTGTTAAGATGTCTGTGTTTGTCTTTGATACCAAAGTAATATGGAAGTGCGACAGCAGGTGAGAAATAAACAATTTCTCCCTTGCTCTATATGTGAGTATGAGTGGGCATGCTCATACATATGTCCCAAATGATATGCCTTATTACCTATTTAGTGTGCTATGTTTAACAGAGCCTTATTGGTATCATTTGGGACTCAGAGCCTGAGCATCTACCTAGAAGAGTAGGCTGGCCAGCGGTAGTAGAAGCTCAGAGTGCCGCCCAACCTGGTAATGCTATAGCTCATGGAAGCCATCTGTGATCTTTGATAAAGCAAAACGATTCTGGCCTGTTTGTTGCAAAATCAGATTATGCAGAAACATAGTGCCCCGTTTTTCTCCCGGGATAGTCTTTGAAGTGTCATGGGTAAAGAATATTTTTTCTGGGGTGTTTTAGCGTTGCAACAGCTGGACGGATGGAACTTTTAATTTACTTTATCAGCAGGTGGGTTATGCACAGCAACTTCAGCGTAGGGAGCAAGGGATGATGGAATTGATTTAAATAATAGTTCTATTTCTAACACATAAAGACACCATAAATTAAGCTGTTGCCTTTCCTCGCTCCCTCTCATTTTCTTTCTTGTTATCTCTCAATTTCCTTTATCTTTCTATCTTTTTCATTCCATCTCTCACCACTTTCTTCCTTGGTGCTACATGCATATACAGTCCCCTCCAAATGTTTTGGAATGGTAAGGCAAATTCCAGGAAATGAAAGATGAAATTCTGAACTCTTGTCCCATACACACCTTTTGATCTTAAAGCCAAATGTCTTCAGTGAACAACAAAAACAAAGGAATTTGCCTTACCTTTGGAGGGGACTGTAGGTGAAGGTCTCAAACCATTGCTTTTTTAGTCTGACAGGCTAGTGAACAGCAGACATTTTAAGTCCAGTAACACTGCTTGCACACTGTGCACTTTCATGGCCGCATATCTGTAACTTTCCCTTCTTCAAGGTATGAATATATAGAGTCAAGTTAGTGTTAGGCTTGTTTTACCTCAACAGTATGTGGTTAGTTTGAAGATTAAGTTTGATTATTTTGCTGGTCCATATTTGTGAAGGAGGGCTGTGATCAGAATAGCAGAGTGTTGGTTTTGGATTGATAACTTCTCCAAAACATTTATGGAACACCTAAATCACACAGGCCACGATGAACAAAATACATTAAAGATCAAAATCTTTACTGTACATTATGTAATTTGTTGAGAACAAAATGACATAACTAAAGTCAATCACAAAATCGCCAACCGATTGACAGCTGGATTCAAACTCACACTGAAAATCAAAGTAGACCACTGAAGTCACAGGCTGTTCCAACTTCATAAACGTCATCATGGTAACTCATAATGTGAGTCAGTAGTGTGTATGGCCACCACATGCCTGTATGCACTCCCAACAACACCTGGAAATGCTACTGATGAGACAGTGGAAGGTGTCCTGGGGAATCTTATCCCAGACCTGGATCAGAACGTCACTGAGCTCCTGGACAGTCTGTGGCGCTACTTGGTGACTTCGGATGTGCCAATACATAACGTTCCAGAGTTTCTCAAGTGGATTGAGGTCTGGGGAATGTGAGGGCCAGTGAATGTCCTCAATGCCTTTGTCATCCAGGAACTGCCTACACACTGGTCACATGAGGCCAGGCATTGTTCTGCACCACGAGGAACCCTGGGCCCACTGCACCAGCGTGAGTTCTGACGATGGGTCTGAGGATTTCATCCTGGTACCTATCAGCAGTCAGGGTACTGTTGGCTAGCACGTGGAGGTCTGTTCGACCCTCCAAGGACATGTCTACCCAGACCATTACTGACCCACCGCCAAACCAGCCATGCTGAATGATGTTGCAGCCTGCAAAACAGTCACCAAGGCATCTCCAGACTCTTTCATGTCTGTCACATGCTCAGTGTGAACCTGCTCTCATCTGTGACAAAACTGGGTGCCAATGGCGGACCTGCCAATTCTGGTGTTCTCTGGCGAATGCAAATCGAGCTGTCCGGTGCTGGGCTGTGAGTCCCATTAGCACTAGAACCGCCAAGCCTTTCAGACGAAAATTAACAGCTAGAGCGAAACGCTGTTTCTTGTCATTAGCATAGGCAGGGCCGGAGCCAGGATGACATGACTGAGGTTGCATTTTGTATAAATGAAGGGGCATGTCTAATCACTGTGCAACCCCCCCCAAATATATATTTTTAAACGTATCAATGCATGTAAAGCCGACCGAAATGCATTGATCGTAACTTGTTGAGTATGATGATCGAACCAGGTCGCATTCATGTACGATTGGCTCTTTAGCTGGGGAAACAAAACGGAGGGGGCCCCCATTGGCTCTACCCATGGAACTGGGCCTGAGCATAGGAATCGGCCCTATTAGCATAAACGTTCTCCTCCTCAGCATCACCATTCAGCCAGAGCATCAGTTCATCTACTGGGTCGTTAGCAAACTATATAGAATAGTCGAAAATATTATGAATTACAGAATTTGTTTGTTTTAAATGGTTTATGAATTTGAAAAAATACAAGAATGTGTTTGTATTGAAGGTCTTATACAAAAAATGTCAAAAAATTATACAACAATAGTGTTTTCAATTGTTTATTAGGCCCTACAGCCAATCTACATGTGACATGCATAAGTTATAAAAAACTGAGCGTTATTAGAAAAGGTCCAAAATGAATAGACTATGTGAAAGGCATGTATTTCTAGGTCTCACCAGGGGTTTCTAGTGGGGCTCTGGAACTGATTTAAACGCCAGCGCATACTTTACCTAACGTAATATATCTTTTGAATTTGGCTGTCAAAGATACACGTAATATTGTCTGCATAGTGCCCTGAGACCAGATTGACCATTTGCGTCCCAACTCTAAGTGCCTTGAGCAATTGGGTAAAAAAAATTGTCTCTAAATTGTTTAACATTTGTGAGTTCAGGGTTCGGACTACGGAAACAATGTAATATATCCCTATTAAGGAAAATTCATGGAAGGAGGAGAGTGTAGCTTTCAAAATGTCAGTTTTATTTTAATTACAAACTCAAATGCCAATTCCCATAGGCATTTGGTGCTCCTTGTGTTAGAAACAGACTCCTCATCGAGTCTGTCTGTTTCTGGCAGCTTGGTATGGCTCTGGCAGTGCTCCTCTTGTTCCTCCTCGCACAAAGGAGCAGACATCAGTCATGCTGCAGGATTGATGCCCTTCTGCGTCTCTGTCCAGCTCTCCTTGTGTAACGCCACATCTGCTGGAATTCTCTCCACGCTCTTGCGACTGTTCTAGGAGACACAACAAACCTTCTTGCGACGGTACGGAGGGGAATGTTGAAACAATAATTCAGGCCAGGAATTTACTCCATCCCAGGCCACCCTGTTCACACAAACCACCAGACCGCACATTTTTAAGCAAACCCTAATTGTTGATGTAACAGGTACCAAACAAGTTATACATTTGGCCTCTGTGTTCATCTGGGAAAAATGTTATCCACATAAGGCCCAAGGTGTGTGTGTGTTATAGCAAGTATTTCTGACCTGGTCCCTTAGAGGCAAACATGGTGCTTATTTTGCAGCAATTTGCTGCGTCTGTGGCGAGCGCCTTTCTCTTCTTTATCCTCTTCCTCTGTGCTCCACCTTTTCTTTTTTGACCGTCCATTTCTCTGTGCGACTTGTCAAAAAATGTATCGGTAGGGAAGCATATAGAGGGTTGCTTTGGGTGTTGCGGAGAGACCTGGTGTCATTATTGGTGCACACACCATCGTACAGACAACCAACCAGGCATCTATGTTTTCCTTTGGGTCCCCACGCTAGCACCAGCTTTCTATAAAGAGGCCACTACATTAGCCAGATGACTTGGAACAGCTCATCTTGCATTGGCCAGAAATGCCCCGGGGTAGGTCCGCCCCTGATGTCGAGGGAACATCCTGAGCCAGCATTATATAATCACACACACAAGATACGTATTTGCACAGTCAAAGAATTAGTTCCTCAATTTTATTCATTCATTTCCCTCAAAGAAGCAATTTAACGGTTGGCTTAATCCATCTTTGAAATGTTGCCTAGTGCCCGTAACCCTGTCTGACACAGCAAGGAGTTCAGGGCGGGAGATGGAGATAAATATCCAAACAGAATTTTTGTCCCTCTAAGAGGAGGAGGATTACGGAGAGGAGGAGCAGGGGCTACAGATGCCACATCTGTTTCAATCTTTGTTTCAATCTACTGCCAGATATTGGCCACTTTGAAGAGTTGACCCCTCTAAACACACGCTCTCACAGACACACACAGAGACACTCACATTCACAGTCGGGCCGCACCTGAGTAATGAGAAAATTGAAGTGGGTTTGAAAATCCATATGGTGGAATGGCTAGTGCTTGGGCCACTCCAGCTGCACTGATCCACTTGACAGGACACAGAGGGAGCCAGGAGCTCAGACAGACAATCAGCCTGCTACAATGACTAGAGCGCTTAACGCAGAGGTTCTCAGGCCAAATCTTCATCAGGAGAAGCTGTACGAAGTGTGATGAGTCTGGTATTACGAACTGAAGGACAAAGACTAGGGCAACCATACACCTTTGGCCAATGACAAGAATATGTTGAGTAGTGGGGACACTGAGATTGAGCCTAAGTTGTTTCTATTGTAACAATAACATGCTTTAAGGAGACAATGTGAGGAAGTCACTGACAGTAGATCAAATTGAAATGCCGCCCAGGACTTCAGCACGTTGTACGTCCCCCACTATTTTCCTTAATCTCCTTGCCTCCCACATGTAGTCCAAGATGAACAACATGATTTTGTAACAGTTTGTATTGAACATCCTGTTAATGATAAATAAAATGTTTGTGTACTTGGCTCCCAAGGGATGCCTTGTCAACTCAACTGCCAGATCAAGGGAATGATACAATGTTTCAGCAGTGAGGTGACCCAATTATGTAGAGCAAACAAACACACACACAGATTCAAAGACAAACAGCGAAGAGACATTGGCTCCTGCAGATCTTTAAATGACAGCGCAATTTTCTTCACATTAAGTTGCGAAAGACTTTGTTCTTTGTGCCTCATTATTTTTCTCAAGAACCAAGTTCTGCATGGGGTTTATTTTATTTTACTATAAAAACTAGCTTTTTATCAGAAAAACGTCTGGCTGTTTGTGTTTAGTTAAATATTAAAGTAAAATCAACTGTATTTAAAATAAACATGTATACATTATTTGAATAGATATATATACAGTTTGGTCCAGAAATATTTGGACACTGACACAATTTTCATAATTTTGGCCCTGTACACCTTCACATTGGATGTGGAATGACAGAACGGTAATGCCAAACCTGGAATCCCGTCCAGACATTTAACCTACTTAATTGATGAAGAAATAGTCCAGACATTTAACCTACTTAATTGATGAAGAAATAACGAAAGAGAAGCCCCCGTCTGTCCATGAAACAGTCTTTGATTCAATTGTCAATTACTTTAGGTGCCTTGAAAAAGAGAGGGGTACATATTAAAGAGCTGTAATTCCTAAACCCTTCCTCCAATTTGGATGTGAATACCCTCAAATTAAACCTGAAAGACTGCACTTTAAGTCCATATTCCTTATATAACTCTAAATTGACCAAAACTGTATATTTTGGTAAACAGACAAAATAACAAACTTGTTTTCATTTTCCAATTATTTCTGGACCTAACAGTACATGCATGTATGCAGTTGTGCTCATTTGTTTGCATAGCCTTGCAGAAATTGTGACATTTTGGCATTCATTTTGAAAAACAGACAGGTCATGCATTTAAACTGTCCTTTGTTTAAGAATTGGGATCATATGAAGCCATTTATTATCATAAAGTTGTTTGGCTCCTTTGAAAATCATAATGATGACAGAAATCACCGAAATGGCCCTAATCAAAAGTTTACATACCCTTGAATATATGGCCTTGTTACAGACACCCAATGTGATACACACTGAAGAAAGTGACAATTAAAGGTGAATTCCCCACACCTGTGGCTTTTTAAATTGCAATTAGTCTCTGTGTATAAATAGTCAATAAGTTCGTTAGCCCTCACGTGGATGCACTGAGCAGACTGGATACTGAACCATGGGGAGCAGAAAAGAACTGTCAAAAGACCTGTATAAAAAGGTAATGGAATTTTATAAAGATGGAAAAGGATATAAAAGGATATCCAACTCCTGGCAAATGCCAGGAAAGTCCAAGAACATCCCATGCTCAGCTTTTCTGATTTAAAAATGAGCCAAAACACTATGATAATAAATGGCTTCATATGATAACAATCCTAAAATGAATGATCTATCGTATTTTCAAAATGAATGCCAACTTTTCACAATATCTGCCAGGGTATGCAAACTTATGAGCGTGTGTGTATAATTATATACAGTGGGGCAAAAAAAGTATTTAGTCAGCCACAAATTGTGCAAATTCTACCACTTAAAATAATGAGAGAGGCCTGTAATTTTCATCATAGGTACACTTCAACTATGAGAGACAAAGTTAGAGAAAAAAGAGAATCACAATGTAGGATTTCTTACGAATATATTGGTATATTCCTCTGTAAAATAAGTATTTGGTCAACTACAAACAAACAAGATTTCTGGCTCTCACAGACCTGGAACTCCTTCTTTAAGAGGCTCCTCTGTCCTTCACTCATTACCTGTATTAATGGCACCTGTTTGAACTTGTTATCAGTATAAAAGACACCTGTCCACAACCTCAAACAGTCACACTCCAAACTCCACTATGTCCAAGACCAAAGATCTGTCAAAGAACACCAGGAACAAAATTGTAGACCTGCACCAGGCTGGGAAGACTGAATCTGCAATAGGTAAGCAGCTTGGTGTGAAGAAATCAACTGTGGGAGCAATTATAAGAAATGGAAGACATACAAGACCACTGATAATCTCCCTCAATCCGGGGCTCCACACAACATCTCACCCCGTGGGGTCAAAATGATCACAAGAACGGTGAGCAAAAATCCCAGATCCACACGGGGGGACCTAGTGAATGACCTGCAGAGAGCTGGGACCAAAGTAACAAAGGCTACCATCAGTAACACACTACGCCGCCAGGGACTTAAATCCTGCAGTGCCAGACGTGTCGCCCTGCTTAAGCCAGTACATGTCCCGGCCTGTCTGAGGTTTGCTAGAAAGCATTTGGATGATCCAGAAGAGGATTGGGAGAATGTCATATGGTCAGATGAAACCGAAATATAACTTTTTGGCAAAAACTCAACTTGTCGTGTTTGGAGGAGAAAGAATGCTGAGTTGCATCCAAAGAACACCATATCTACTGTGATGCATGGGGTGGAAACATCATGCTTTATACTTTGGGGCTGTTTCTCTGCAAAGGGACCAGGACGACTGATCCGTGTAAAGGAAAGAATGAATGGGACCATGTATCGTGAGATTTTGAGTGAAAACCTTCCATCAGCAAGGGCATTGAAGATGAAACGTGGCTGGGTCTTTCAGCATGACAATGATCCCAAACACACCGCCCAGGCAATGAAGGAGTGGCTTCGTAAGTAGCATTTCAAGGTCCTGGAGTGGCCAAGCCAGTCACCAGATCTCCACCCCATAGAAAATCTTTGGAGGGACTTGAAAGTCCTTGCTGCCCAGCGACAGCCCCAAAACATCACTGCTCTAGAGGAGATCTGCATGGAGGAATGGGCCAAAATACCCACAGCAGTGTGTGAAAACCTTGTGAAGACTTACAGAAAACGTTTGACCTCTGTCATTGCCAACAAAGGGTCTATAACTAAGCATTGAGATTAACTTTTGTTATTGACCAAATACTTATTTTACTTAGGAATTTACCAATAAATTCATAAAAAATCCTACAATGTGATTTTCTGGATGAATATAGTTGAAGTGTGCCTATGATGAAAATTACAGGCCTCTCTCATCTTTTTAAGTGGTAGAACTTGCACAATTGGTGGCTGACTAAATACTTTTTGGCCCCATTGTATATGTTTACAGTATTTGCAAATAGAAAGATGCATCAAAAACTTACAGAATAAACCTGTGAGGAATCTTTGAGGAAACACAAAACAGTCAGAGTACTTATTTCAGTTAAAAGGGGGGTGATAAAATACTGCCCAGCTGTCTTATGTCAACAATACATTGGTTTTATCCAAAGGGCAGGCTGTCCCACCACCTTAAATCAAAGAACTAAGGACTGCTTATTCATCCTCAAAAGACATCATTTGCTCCTTATCCTTCCTGTCACAGAAGTTTACTCATGTAGGGGCAAGGGGAACATCGTAAAAGACAGTTAACCACATTCCTGAAGAACAAAGGACAGGTACCTTTATTTGTTCAGGCAGATTAACAAATAGTCAGATTTCCCAATGATCCGCTGATATTATTCAGAAATGTCACAAACAAAGACTAGAGTTACATAACAGGTAATAGAAAAGCATTTCTCAAATGTACATTAGATTTCCATAACAGGATGCAGGTGTAGGCCGGTGGCCTTACATAGAATAACATCAACTCAAAGGGAAAATATCTCAAAGAAACAAGAAAGGGTAAAACTGATAACGAAACAACTCAGGCTGTGGTGGTGTCTCGTCCTGTGGGGTTGGTGGGTAATGAAGCAGTGGTGTCCCACCAGACTCAGACATCTTGAAAAATAAATCAAAACCAAAAACAGCCAGCCATTAGTTTTCCTCCCCTGTGTCTTTCTTGGTTGGCTCTTTATATGACCACCTAAATCATCTTTCCCAAGAGGCAGGTGTGTGAGGGCGGTACTGGCCCGCCAGGCTGCTTCTAGAATGTTTCGTACCCCATGTTGCTACTCTGGCCCAGACGCATTCCACTCCTCTTCTGATGTGCTCTGTCCATGGTCCTGATCCTCCCGCCTCATACACCCTGTTGTGGTGGCATACTCCATTTAAATTGTAATGCAAGGAGATGCTGGGAGATACATCTTCTTAGTCCAAGGTTTCTTTCAGACTTCAGAAGGTTTTCTCTGTACTTTGTGCCCTCAACCTCAACAAACTTCCCAGGAAGTGACAAAGAGAACCATCCCCATAGCGTGATGCTGCCACCACAATGCTTCACCATGCCCTAGCTTTCTGTCACACATAGTGCTTGGCGTTGATGCTACAAAACTCTATTTTGGTCAAATCAGACCATAGGGTCTTCTTCCACTTGGTCTCAAGAGTGTCCCACATACCTTCTGGCAAACTGATGCCAAGATTTGATAAGCACTATTTTCGTTTTGTCTTCCATGAAGGCCATTTTTGTGAATCACCTGGGCTAATGTAGCAGTACTTAGAGTGTCTCCCAGCTCTGCCATAGGAGACTGTAACTATTTTAAAGTTGTTATAAGCCTTTTGGTGGCCTCCATGACTAATGCCCTATTTACTCAGATACTCAGATTTTACTTGACGAACAGATGCCATAAATTCTTCATGTCTTCTTTATCTGCTTATCCGGTATTGGGTCGCGGGGGCAGGAGCTCCAGCAGTGGACCCAAACTTCCCTTTCCCGAGCCACATTTGCCAGCTCTGACCGGGGGATCCCGAGGCGTTCCCAGGCCAGTGTCGAAATATAATCCTTACCCCGTGTTCCAGGACGTGCCTGGAACACCTCTCTAAGGAGACAACCTGGGGGCATACTTACCAGATGCCCGAACCACCTCAACTGGCTCCTTTCGATACAAAGGAGCAGTGGCTCTACTCTGAGTTCCTTACGGATGACTGAGCTTCTCACCATATCTATAAGGGAGATGCCAGCCACCCTTTTGAGAAAACAAGCCGCTTGTACCGGTGATCTTATTCTTTTGGTCATGACCTAAGCGAACAAGAACTTGAGATATGTGATCTCCTTTGCTTGGGGTAATGCCTCATTCCCTACCCGGAGGAGGCACTCCATCGGTTTCTTGCTGACATTCATGGCCTCAGATTTAGAGGTGCTAATCCTCATCCCAACCGCTTTGCACACGGCTGTGAACTGGTCTAGTGAGTGCTGAAGGTCACAGACCGTCTGCCAATCCTTAGCCACTGCCCCCGACTCCCACGCAATGTTGAAGAGGCGTATCATCCAAGACATCCCCTCCACATCCAAAACATTCAACATTCCTGGATGGATCTCGTCAATCATTGGAGCTTTGCCACTGTGGAGTTGTTTGACCACCTCAGTGACCCCTGCCAAGGAGATTGATCATGCTTCCCCATGAGCTTCCAACTCTGCATCTACTATAGAGGGTGTTTTGGTGGGATTAAGGAGTTCCTCGAAGTGTTCCTTCCATCGCCCAATTACCTCCTCAGTTGATGTCAACAGTGTCCCATCCTTACTATACACAGCTTGGATGGTTCCCCGTTTACCGCTACTGAGGTGGCAGACGGTTTTCAAGAAACACCTTGGAGCCGAACAAAAGTCCTTCTGGATGGCTTCCCCGAACTCCCACACCTGCTGTTTTGCCTTTTTCATGGCAGAGGTCGCAGCCCTTCGGGTCCGCCGGTACTCTGCAACCGGCTCTGGAGTCCTCCAGGAAGGCCTCCTTCCCTGACCCCAACCTCCACAAGGATGTCAAAAAAGCTCGGCTGGAGGTGTGAGTTAAAGATCTTTCGAACGGGGGCCTCCTCCAGACGTTCCCAGTTCACCCGCACTACCCGTTTGGGCTTTCCCGGTCTGTCCAAAGTCTTCCCCCACCCCCTGACCCAGCTCACCAGCAGATTGTGATTGATTGACAGCTACACACCCTCTCTTTATCCGAGTTTCCCAAACATGCGGCCTCACATTCCATGACACGATCACAAAATCGTCCTTCGGGCTAGGTTGCTCTAAACAGATGCAATTTTCCCTTAATCACTTAGTTTAGTTGTTTTTGAAGAAACCTATTCTAGATTTGTTTTGAATGTTCCATTGTGTTCTAGAACATTCTACTAACCAGCTGTGAACAGAGACAAGTATATTTAACCTGATATCATGTAAAACACCTTGACTGTACACAGGTGGACTCAATTTAACTAATTAAGTGACTTTAAAGACAGTTAGTTGCACCACAGCTATTTTTCGTTTGTTATAGTATTCAAGGTAGTACTTATGCCATCAGTTAGTTTTTGATTATAATAAATTAAAGTGGAAAAATTGCCAGATATTATTTTTCAAAATGTTTTTTGATGTTGTGAAACAGATGACTGTATTAACAGTGGATATTTTTATTTATGAGGCTACTTGACTAAAACCCTGAAACTTAACAATCTCATCATAACTGTCTTCATAAATATTTTTAGAAACATGCTGCTATCCGATAAATGCGTTAATTGAATCCAACAAACATAGTGGTAAACAATGCTCTCCAGCATGATTGTTACCCTAGGTAAATTTGAAAAATAAAGTATGTGAAAAAAATGTATCTTTAATTGAGTAAAAATTTTTTAATTGTATTTAATTTAAAACCATTCATGCCATAGTCATTGGCTCCCTTAGAACATTTTAGGAGCAAAATGTAACTGATATATATTCATGAATATGATCTACATTCATTTATGAAGATGACATTACCAGCTAAACAATTATCCCAAACAGAAATAAAAAATCCACAAGTAGATAATATATCATCCAGAAATATCAAACAATCTGAGTCTCTACTATTTTTGTAAAATACCTTAAATCTCTGCATTTAAAATATTTTATATAGCAAATATTTGTTATGGCTGTGAACAATTTTGGACTCAACAGTATTTCTAATATATTTTCTCTCCTCTGGTAGATGTTTTCTGAGAATATTTTTTACTCAGCATAACAAGTAATCAAAACTATTGTTTATTTCTATTACTGAGAACTGAAATTGGTTGAAAAATGTACATTCTCTATGTACATTATCGCGAAATATATATTTTAGTCATTAATTTAAGGTTTTGCATGCTCCAATTAACTTAATTTGTTTAGGAATATATCATTGTAAATTACAAAATATTATAATTCTTAGTGTTACTGTTATACAACATTCTGAGAGTTAGTGTTACTGTAACACAGCACTCTGATTCATGTGTTCCTGTTACACAACATTCTGATTCTTAGTGATCCTGTTACACAACATTCTGAGAGTTAGTGTTCCTCTCCTCATGCATTAATCCAAGTCCTACTGCTGCTAGTTACAACAATCAATGAGTGTTGTATCACAATGCTAATGGAAATGATTGCCTGGTACACACATTGTTGTAGGGTTTTGTAGGGCACTATCAGGTTGGCTCTCCACAATTTTCTTTAATAGAACCAAGGAGACCATCGATTCCACACAAATGGGACAGAGTTCTTTTAGTGTTCTTTCAAATATGTATACCTTCCAAGAAGAGAAAATGAATGTTCCATCACTGTAATGCATGCTTCACACGCGATTGCTTTTCTATCGTTGTGGGGATGGGGAAACCAGAAATATTATTTTAAATATTCTTTAACCCCTACACTTACCCTAAATGTAACCTTAATAACCTAACATTTCTGAGTAAATTGAACATAGACTTATCTCCTAATCCGAAACTGGAATGCCTCATCCCAAAAGTTACTCAAATTCTAACAATATCCCCTTATGAAGCCAAACGCAGACTGGTATCCCCTCAGAGCCTTGCTTCTGCATAGGTTTCCTCACAAGTTCCAAACTTACTAGGACATGTGTCTTAATCACTGTACTTCAACATCGTAAAACTTTTGGCAGGGCATCTGTAAAAGCACTTTGTGACTGCTTGTATAAAAAGTTACCTTATAACCGTATTGATTATATTAAATAACACAAACACACAAGAGAGAAAGGCTGGACCTGAGTAATGAGAAAGTCTATGTGCGTTTGAAAATCCATATGGTGCAATAGCTAGTTGTTGGGCCACTCCAGCTGCACTGATCCACTCGACAGGACACAGAGGGAGCCAGGAGCTCAGACAGACAATCAGCCTGCTACAATGACTAGACCGCTTAACGCAGAGGTTCTCAGGCCAAATCTTCATCAGTAAAAGCTGTACAAAGAGTGATGAGTCTGTTATTTTAACTTAAAGGATGGAAACTGTGCCTACCGTACATAGGCCAGCAACTTGACTATGATAAGTAGTGGGCACTACTTAACATAGATAGAGCCTAGTTTGTTTTAATGATGTAATGATAGATCCTTTTTAGCAGACTGTTAGCCTGAGTGACTTACTGGAGCAATAATGCGGAAGTGCCTCGGTAATGGGAAAAATGGTAGATTTTTTTTTTTTCTTGGCTCAGGGTTTAGAACCAACAACCTTTATTTTTTTGGCCCAGAGAGGTGGTTGAACACTAGACTATCAGCAGAGACAAAGTTGTTGTGAAGGAGAGGAGATTACTGACTATTCATAGATTGCACCTCCATCACTTGAAGACCAGAAGTTGAAAGGTGCTACTGGCTTAAAACAGGGGCTAATTTCAGTTTACGGGAAATAAATACTATAGGTCAGTGAAAAATAAGTCAGTCAAGAATAGCCAGAGATGCTAATGTATGCTGGCAAAAATTCAGGAGACTCCTCAATGTAAAACTAGTTAGTTAATGTTATACCGCATCTAAAGTAAAATAATGACCATGGATTTCTCTACAAATTAGTGGCATTTGTTTGAGATGGTATCATTCCTCAGTAATGCATTCATACCAAATCCTCATCAGCTCCCATTAAGGATTCATGTAGGCTCAGTTGGGCATCAGTCCCCAAACGAACATTCAAAACAGTATTATGACGACACTTCAAACATTTAAATAGACCAGGACAGGAAGTCACTGACTTCCCGCCTACCTAATAAATATTTTTAACCCACTAGTCCCTTGATGTAAACACACCCTTTGTCATGTCCTGGCTATGCCCCTAGCCACCTTTGCGCTGGCTGGGGCCATAGTCAGGACATGGCCAAAATAGATGGCTCTAGCCATCTCTATGTGCTTTGGTTTCCCCAATTGGAGGCAGGTGTTTGTTATTGCCTCCAATTGGGGAACCTATTTATGTTCAATGTTTCCACACGGTCGTGTGGTTCATTTTGGTTGTTAGCCGTAGGCTATATTTCACCCAGTCTTAGTGTCTGCCTTCAGTTTGTTCTTTTGTTTCTTTTGTCCATTAAAGTATGCATCATTATCCAAACAGCCGTTCTGCCTCTGCTTTTCTGTCCACATACCCCGGACACTATGACACCCTTCCTCATCTCCCATCTCACATGATGTCGAAAAGCGGCAGCTTTTTTTGTAAAAGCATTCTGAACATTCCCCCATATTAATAGTAAATACAATGTTTTTGTACTGCTCACCCCTTGGCTCCCCGGAACTCCTTGTCAGCTACACTACCCAATCAAGGGACTGATATAACATTGGAGTACTGAGGTGACACAATTATGTAGAGTGAATGACACACTTACAAAGTATCAGTCACTCACTCTCATAGACTCACAGCGAGAATGCATTTGCGCCGGCAGAACTCAAATGGCAACGCAATTTTCTTCCCATTAAGACGTGAAAGAATTGGTACTTTTTGCCTCATTATTTTCCTCTTGAGTTTTGCATGGGGTTTATTTTTATTTATTTTTAAATCAGATCTTAATTAGCTGATGTCAAGCTGTTTGTGCTCACTTAAATCCCTGTTAAAACCAACAGTATCTTTCAAATTGAACATCTATGTAAATATATACAGAATACCACAACAACAGAATGCTGAAGGACTGATTAAAATAAATTGTTTTCGGGCCACACACACAAACACACACCAGTGGTGGTTTGGTGTCAAAATGAGAACGAGTGAGCAAGAAAAATGACTTATAAAACATGCTTCAATTCATGGGAAGAACATGCACGGTTTTGACCAAATAATCACCTTTTGATGGTGTTTACTGTAACTGGAGCCCCATCTAGACAACTTCCCCCTGAAACAATTACGATGACTGATGAAGCAGCAATCAGGGTGGCTCTCCACAATATTCTCTAATAGAACTATGGAGACCATTGATTCCAACGAAAAGGGTCAGAGTTATTTTAGTATTTCTCCAAATAGTGGCCATCCACACTGTGAAAAACTATTATTATAATGCTGAAATGCACCGCAAACAAACACACAGTCGTCTTTCTGCCCAAACCAAGTAATCAGTGTTCTCAATTCCCTCGCTCTTACCCTAATCTTAACCTAATCCTAACCTCAACCTTCATAGACTAACTTTATGCCTACATTTAACCTAACAATAACCACAAATCACCTAACCTTTATATTTAATCTCAGCCAAGCCAAATTCCTCAACCTTAGATCATTTTGAAATTATTTGAGTAGAAAGCTAGTCGTTCAAGTTTAGAATGAGAAGGGCATTTATGTTACCTGCATACAACTGTCTAGGTCCGGAAAACAGTGGAGTAGGAAAAGGTTGAGGACCATTCTGGCAGTTACACTTCAACCACATAGTAGTCACCATAGTTTCAAAGCACTAAAGGGTTAAACACTGGTAAGCACACCCCCTGCTTGGATGACTGCATGTTGATCCCATCTATTCCCATGGCAGACTAGTGTCTCAAGTGGGATAAGAGCAGTAGTGTTCATGAAGATGTGCATTTGCCTTGCAAAATCGCTTGGAGAATTTGCCAAGGAGCAATTAAAATGCAAAATATGGATACAAGGTAAGGACAGAAAACAGGGAAAACAACCAGTCACTGTAAAGGATTCTCACAACTCCCCGATCCATCATTTTCCAAAAAGAAGGCCCTTCTCTCAATGTATTCATAGAGAAACCTTGGGCCAAAAGCCAAACTAGAGAATGGTAGATGGAGTCAACTATTAGCAATAAATGGAAGGATTGCTGGCATGTAAGCAGTCAAGCAGCCAACCATCCATCGCTTATCAGGTTTCTGAAGCCTTTTCAATGTCCCACAGCATGCCTGAATGTATTACAACTCTCGTAATACTACATTCCACTCACGGTAACTTCTGTTCACTACAGCTGTGTTGGCAGTGGCGGGTTAAATTAAATGTTCAGAGCACATTGGGGTGCAGTATGATTAAAACACCTGGAAAGACTACCAAACAAACTATCCTTAACCATTCATTGTGCACTAATAATGTTATACTAAGGATGTTATATATTTCTAAAGATGTCTAGAATAATGTGGATGTTTTCCAGATATCTGGGGGGATGTGCTTTATGTTCATCTTCATTAAGGATGCAAATACATCGTCAGATCGAATTAATGGAAAAAATTGATAAATGTGTACATTTTACTGCTTGAATGAACAGATATGATTATATATTATTAACATGGGCTTTACGGTTACCTACCACTCAGCCAGAAGCATTGTCTGGGTTTGTGCTGGACTGTCAGCTCTCGGATTGCATAGGAATTGCTTGCTGTGAGTGTGGGATGCAACTATGGCATCTCATAATAGTACTTTTATAGCAGAATGTCACTAGACAACTTTGGTGTGTTGGAATGAACACCCTTGTCAATGTACTTTTGAACCTAAGTGTCTATATCAGGTACTGATCTGGTACTCCCCAGATGACGGGAGCAATTTGTCAGTCAATGTCATCATGGTATGTGCCACAGATCTAGAAAACAAGCAGACGGGGACTGACATACAGGACATCTGCATCAAACAAGGTGCAGTGTCAGGGAGCAATATACTCTTCACATTCTTGCGGACCTGTGTGGCTGCACAAGTCAGAATGCAGTATTTCCACTAATAGCAAAGCTATTTGCTGTTGTTCCCCTTTAACATCTTCTTTGGGTTTTTTAATTCAAAACCTAGTCATGACCTTTCCATGGTAAAGACTGTGCTTTTGCACGCTCAAAATCCATTGCACGACCTAAGTTGTTTATTCGGAATCTGGGAATATTTGTGTGTGGTTTCTTAGCAACCCCTCTATCTGTATTTGAGATTAGTTCTCTGCATGGTCAGAGTATGGGGCCCTGGGGGAACCTTTCAGGTCCCTGGCTGCCACTTCCTGCTGGATGCGTTAATGAATTTACCTTCCCCTCTGGGGTTTCGACAGCTCTCTAATTTCCCCATTGTTCACAACCCTCTTCGGGTTTATGTTAAAACCACTCTTTTCCATGTGTGGGAGAGAGATGCACAGCCTCCGATGGTGGTAGGAGAGTCTGTGTAGGAGAGTGGACGTAAGTGGTGCATGCTACAATACCATTAAGCATTCTTACCCCGTTTTTATGAAACTACTCCAAAAGGATGTAGGATAGTCTGCTCGACACGATAGGGAAAGTGGAATGACACCACCAGAACAGAAGCAGCTGAACAAAAGCCTTGTGACATGTGCCCCAGTCTAATATGCGCAGGGAATTATGCGTTCATCCATCAAGCTATCCACGTGGATCAGCGTTAAGAACGCGCAGTGTGCTCGCTCCACAGTTAGCTTGGGATGTCACAGGAGGCCATCCAAGAGGCACCGTTAGGATGGCTGATCTGAGTGGAATGTGGTCACGTATTTTGAAGCAGGGGAGCCCTGCTTTGATCCCCGTGTGGATCAGTCAGAGAGTGGGTCCTAACTTGACGGGATCACGTTCACATAACAACACAGGCGTTCCACCCGCAACCAAGATCCTGGGAGCTCAAGCGTGAAGGTGAACCTTAGTTTGCAAAGGTGAACGTGGGTGAAGTTTTGAGTCCAGGTGAACTGGAATAAAATGATTACATGCAATCTCATACTATTATTTCAGTGTTGCGATACATTACGTTAACCTAACTGTAATGTTAAAATGTGTTCATCACATATGGTAGCGACCTTGGAAATGCTGTCACTCATCCTACCGTGTGGACCAATGGATAGGGTGCCATTACCCACACTGATACGGTATAACTGGCCAAAATTTTTTTGTGATTGAAACAAGCATTGTCGGTCCATGAAATGTTCTTCTCTAAGCTACAGTATATATCCAAGCTGTTATTCGTATTGTGTTGTAATGTAATCTTGTGTGTGAGTAGTAGATACACACACATGGTTAAGTAACATTTTGAATGACTACGTTTCCGTGGAAGAATAAAAAGTCTGTTTGTGGTTTGATAACACTATTCAGTTCAGCAAGAAAATCGTAGCAAACCAGCAACCATTTTGCAGAGAAGTAGCACTGCATATAATTGTATACAAACCCCTGGAAGTAGTGGCCTGGATCCTTTCCAGACTGTTCCAATTCAATCAAATGTGTTAAGCAATCCAAGCGATCAAAGTGTTAGGCAATCAAATGCTGGGGAAAAAATAGATCACATTTCTTTGTGAAAATAACAAATTCCAAAAAGGTTAATGTATTGCACCAAATGGTTCTAGTATTCATATTGAGTAACGTTATTGGATCCAATATAATGTAATGAGGATATAAAGGTGCTACACATGAAATGTTAAGATTTTAGCAGTGCAATTGCAGAAATTACCCATTTGAGTAATGTTCATTGATAGGAATGATCGTGTTGTTCACTATTACTTACCTGCTGGTATAATAATTGGCTATGCTATTCTATATAGGTTGCTGAAATGTGAAAGTGGTCTCGATATTGTGGCTGGACCAATAGGCCAATATAGAAATCTATTTCTGGTTGCTATAAATCTACAGTTGCTGTCATAGAAGACACATTTTCCGTTTGCTTTAGGTGATCAAACATGATGTAAATAGTGTAGCTATAATCGTTATGAAAAATATTTTCAATCTCAAAAAGAATTGTTTTAACAGGTGGAAACAAACAAACATTTTAAGTCAACTTGTGTGAAATGCGGAGACTTTATATGATGCACATTCCTCTTGGTTTTCACCCATATCCCATTTGTTCCAATTTACATTACAAAGATACTTGCTGGATAAAAAAGTATAGTATAATTTGACATCATGATGCGAGCAATCAGTCTGATCCTTGACTAATGTTCTTCTTTGCTTCTAGAATCATACTCAATGTTGAAACACTAATTGGCAAGACAATTTCTTGTTTGAAATGCACACGGCAAAACTTTATTCATCACATGGCGGAACACTTTGCTACAGCAGTGTCATGACAACAACCTTATCAGATCAGATCAGACACATTGTTATTGGGACATGTTGCCATAGAAACAATGGCCTGTCCCTGAAATCACTTCTGCATGCTTCTTTGGAAATATTCACCAAAGGTCTCAAAGATTTGATGATCTTAAGTCTTTTGATTCCGCTGCTTCCTGCTCATTTAAAGAAAGGAGTTCGTAATGCTTGCAATGCAAATGTCAGCAAGAGAAAGTTGTCTAGTCTGAGAAACAGAAAGGAGGGAAGCTAAAGAGAAAATGATAACAAGATTTGTAGGATATGGCATGAGCAAGTAGCCTTGTCTGTGATTTAGTAACATGGCAGAGCACAATATAAATGCACATTTGGTAATTTGGATGGACTATGTTAGCAATGTTAACAGTACAAACATAGGGGTTCACAAATATGACTTTAAGATTAAAGTCTGTTGGTCTTTTAGAGTGAAGTCGAATACTTGAAAATGAGCGAAGCGGGTTTGACGGAATTCTGGCCGATCAAAACTACGATCCCACTATTTCAAAAGTGGATGTGTAAAAACATTATTGCCTGCTAGATCTGAATATTAGTGAAGTCAAATCATAAATAGGCAACAGCTTTGGTGTAGCGATAGCTTTTTTAACCCACATTTGAAAGGAAGAAGCTACCAGGACCTGCCAAACACTTCTAGAACATGCCCAAAGCCAACTATAAATGACCTAAAACAATCTTCATGGAGACATTGGAGAACAATGACATGCAAATGATATAGCCATCTGTTTTTCAGACTCTTAATCAGTAAGAAATTATAAACAAATTCCCAAATTCATAGCTATCTCTTTAAACAATACTGTGTTTTGAATACTGATGTAAAAAAAGTATTTCTAATACAAAAGCTCTAGATTAATTAATCAAAATTGGCATGCAAAAATGAAAAACTCAATCAATGTTGATAAAAAAACTAAAGAAAAATCTTAAAAGTGCAGGTCTGTATAAAAAACACCAACAACATAATTAACAATATCAACGTCAAAAAATGGCAAACAACACATTATCTTAATTTTCATTTACAACAAATATCCTGATTGTTCTGTTTTCATGCACATATTCATTTCTTTTTCATTTTCATAATTCCAATCTGATAAACCAAACCATCAAAGATTCGAGGTGGATGCAGTTTTTAAGGATGATAATGATAACGAAAGAAACTAATTATATTTTTGATTTACTGATGATATGGTTGGAGTTAATTCGGTAGTCCTGTAACGCTGTCCAAATTCATATCCTAATGTTGTTGAGTGGGTGTTTTAAGGTGTTGATGCATTAAGGGGGAGAAACTTTGCTACACGTATATCTGCACTTGAGGCAGCAGGTTATAATTGCTGTTATGGACCATATATAGACTACTATAAATAGGTATTTTAATGAAAGGAAGATCTTACAAACTGTAAAAGGTTTTAAATGTTGGTGTGAGTCACAGTCACGTTTGGTTATTTAAGCAGTAAGGCACAAGTATGTGTGTTGTTTGGCCAATAGACCATGACTAAAAGTTGTTTCTTACATGCCTGATGCAACCCAGAGTGCTGGGATACCACAATTAGCAGTGGAATACTGTTGTAGGATCTGAGCATTAACAACTACAATATGAATGTATGGTTCATTAGAAGTGATTGTGCCTAGATGTTGAGAATAACAGACAGTTAAGATTCGGCCTGTTGGGCTCTGGTAACCACAGGAATGTATGCATAGACCATTTGGTGTGGGGGTTAGTGTCTTGGCTTTGCTAAGTAAACACACCCCTCCAGGTATTT
>JACXGJ010001132.1:50000-83757 GCA_016801105.1 Esox niger | reverse complement strand
CACCCTCTCAACAAGCACTGCTCAGTGTCACGGAGATGACTTCAGTGGATTTCTCTGTGAAATAATGAAATAATTTGCTTGCAGGGATAATGTAATAATCCCAGTATCACTAGGTATAATAGCAGGAAGATAGCAAACAGGGATATAGCACACGCATGGCTAAAAAGTAAAACGTTTATTTTGTAGTAAGTTGTGCTTCATATGTCTCACCTAATTTTGTCTCAAATCCCTAGAATCCAGCTCACATTGACTTGGCATATATAGATTGTTTTAGAGAAGTGTGAGAATTGAACATTCTAACAGATTTCATTATGTGCTTGTGTACAAGGATACATAAATAGTGTTGGTCAAAACTTTAAAAGTGTTGAACAAAAAGGTATATACGTGTGTATAAGTGGATCCTTTGTGCTTGTAAAACCGAGGCTTTGGTCCTACGTGGGGATGAGTATTAAAATGTAGACACTAATTTCTGCAAATTGCTATGTTTATTTGAAGGTCCAGCGGCTATGACGATAATGGCAGAAGTCAGTATTGCTAATTTTCTTTTGTTGTTGATTGCTGTTCTTCAAATGCACTTTAATTATGGAGAAAAAATCTCAAGTGGGACTGACCCCCAAAATCCTGCCATACAAATCTGATTTCAATGTGTTCTTTCTACTCTATGAGATGAACATTCAGTGATTTCTTAGCAGGAGAAACTAGAAGTGATTTTACATCTCCCTGCCTCCTGTCGAGGTTTGGATCAGTCCCAGCATGTGAATGTGTGTGTGTCTAAAGAGTTGCATGTAGGATGTGATCTTTAATGTCAGACTGGTTAAGTATTTAGAGTCTTACCACAGAGACAGGAACTGTGGAGCTGTTTCTGTGCATTTTGTTGTTACGTTCTCTGTGGGTAAATTTACTGTGTCAACTGCATGACCTTGAGCTACTGCAAAAGATATCTGAAGCTCACTAAAACATCCCTCCATCTCTACTTACACATAGACCCACACATAAACATCACATATACTATTATTTATACTACATAAATAATCAACAAGTGCAACGCCATGCATAGGCTGGAGTGGTGTAAAGCATGCCGCCACTGGACTCTGGAGCAATGAATTTGTGTTCTCTGGAGTGATGAACGACGTTTCACTATCTGGCAGTTTGATGGATGAATCTGCATGTGGCAGATGCCAGGAGAACGCTATCTAAGAGAATGCATTGTGCCTACTCTAAAGTTTGGTGGAGGAGGGATATTGGTCTGGTGCTGTGTTTAGTGCTTAGTTCCAGTACAGGGAAATCTTAATGCTACAGGATACAAAGACATTTTAGACAGTTGGGTGCTTCCAACTTTGTGGCAACAGATCTGGGAAGACCCTTTCCTGTTCCAGCATGACTGTGCCTCTGTGCACAAAGCGGCGTCTACGACGACATAGTTTGTGTGGAGGAACTCATGTGTCCTGCACAGAGACCTGACCTCAACCCTATTGAACACCTTTGGGATGAATTGAAACAGTGATTGCTAGCCAGGCCTTCTCGTCCAACATCAGTGCCTGACCTCACAAATGCTCTTTTGGTTAATGGTCACAAATTCCCACAGAGATACTCCAACATCTTTTGGAAAGCCTTCCCAGAAGAGTGGCGCCGGGGCAGGGGGGGCGCAATTCCATATTAATGCCCATGGTTTTGGAATGGGATGTCCCAAAAGCTCATATAAGTGTGATGGTCAGTTGTCCATATACTTTTAGCAATGTATAGTGTATATACATATCAAGACACGTTAAAGGGACCGAAAAATAGCAATTCTGTCCATTTACACAAAAATCGAGTTCCTTCAACCTCATGCACACAGACGTTGGTTTATTCTGCACAAAGAATTTGGTTCAAACCACTCTGATTGGTCCCAGAAACCGATGGGTTGGGCCCGCACCTGAACAAAACACCAATGGGTAAAACCAACATTGGCTTTAATATTCATATTGGTTAGAGATTATAAAGTGAGTGATGACTCAGCGTTATGAGGAATATAGACAAAAAGCATGTATTTCCCTGTTGTCTTTGACATGCAATGACAGCTTTTTTTTAACACATATGCATTTAGACTCATAGGATCTAGCTCTGCACATATACTGTTGGTTACTCATTAACACACAGCCAATTTAGAATTCAGTTCCATATGTCTATCAGTCCAGGAGGACTTCACTAGGTCACTGTTGTATGAAGAACTTGATCCTAGTCTTTGCAAAGGATACATACACACATACACACATCAGAAATGTACATTTGGAATGTAATTTATATTCTGTGGTAACTGATAGGGAAGACTCAGCCAATGAGCTGCAGGCAGGAGATGAGGAAGTCACTGTGGTCACACTGTGCGTGTGTGTGTGTGTGTGTGTGTGTGTGTATGTGTGTGTGTGTGACCGAAATAGCTTAGTCAGAAAGTAAACAATTTCATTCATGAAGAAGGACGGAGGCCCGCCTACTCCAGCAGACGGCGAACAACAAAAGCATAGGGGGAGGTGTCAGTGACATCACATCCTCGTCATTGTTAGTTCCAGTTCCTCGGTTTGGAAAACACCACAAACCCACGTCACGTGGTGAGGCAACACTTTCCTACTATCACATACAAACTATGACACACACACAGACACACACACACACGAGCCCCCAACTCCGTTCTGCTCCGTACGTGTCACAGTGGAGTCACCAGCCACTCCGCCTGCCTACACATTGTGCCGTTACAACCAACCACTTTCCACCTTTCACTCTGTCACCAGCCACATCGCAACACTTGGACTTGGACAGTATTTGACGCCGGTCTGTAAATGTTGACATCTCACAGTTACATTTAGGCATTTGATCCATTCGGGTCAAAGGGATTGAGATTTGAGATAGGGTTAAAACAGAAACGAGTTGATGGTTAAAATAAGGTGTTCATGGTGATTGGTTGTGTGTTTTTAGAATAGGTTTTCTAGGCGCTAATGCCCATCCGCCATCCCCACCAACAATGCCTAGCAAGAACCTGTCTGTATTGAACGCATCTACCAACATCCTGAACACCTGGTTTACGAACACTTTAATGGGTCTGATGTGACCTATCTGCTTTCATGTACACACACAAACACACACACACACACACATACGCATGCACACCAAAACACATACCATATCATTGTAGACCTTTTCCATGCATCTCTCCACATACATATTTGCAGATCGCTCCATGATGCCTATTCAGACCACAGATTCAGAGTATGGAAATGAGGAGGTCATAGAGCTTTCTTCTGAACGTGGTTTCAAATGCAAATGTGTTTTTACCTTCTGGAACCTCTTGCCAGAAAGAGGAAGTGATGCATTGTCGTTGTGGTGATGGGAGTCTATTTTTAGTCAATATAAGAGCGGAAGTGTCCAACTGATTTTTCACTTCTGTTTTCAGGGTTTGAACACACACACACCAAAGAATCAAGTGAAAGTACGTGTTTCATACTCACACAGTCATCCACAGTGTCTGTGTGTCCTCAGCTCTGGGGTTTCACTTCAGTTCACATAACATCAGGCTAATGTGATGACCACAAAAGGCAATGATTAGCAAAACGACTGCTGCCATCATTAGTTTGACACCTGACGGTCAGGAATCACCAAAAAAACAACAAGCTGACCGTTTGTGTGAGTGGTGTGAGGGGAGCTTGTCTACTGACAGTGAGTAGGTGTGTTCTCACTTCCACCTTTCTCACATGCTCTTAACAACTGTCTGACATGTCACAAGGTTGTCATGAACACCTCTCTGAGTCCAAAGTTATATGGTTTTGGAAGGCCCGCACACAACCACCCCTCCCCCTCTCCCCCCTGCCGGCCCCTCCCTCACTCCGCCTCCCCTCCCCAGAGTGTCACTGAAGGGGCTAATGGACATGCTCCCTCGCCCCCTGGTCTCCTCTCCATCAGCCCATGGAGCAGTGGGGGCAGGGGAGGTAAGACAGGATGTGGTAGGGGTTTGAAGTGGTGGCAGTGTTTGGGGTTTAGAGCGGACGGTGTGGGGTGTGTGATGGGGGTTGGGTGATTTGGAGGGGAGAAAAGGGGCATTGCAAGAGAAAATGGGTCAGACGAGGGATGTTTTAATCTCCCTTCCTCAATCAAGTCTCAGAGAGCGAGGAGGTGCGCGGAGGTTGTCAGGGAGAATGTTGGTTGGGGAAGCAGTGAGACACCCCGAGGCCCATCAGAGCTGGTCCACCTGCCAACTGTCTAGTGGGGAGATGGGGGGCTCTCCGTCTCTAAGGTTTACCCCTCTCTCCAATCCCTCTTCTTCTCAGGACAGATGAAACGCATTCAGGTTGTTTTCAAGTCAGATGTAGTCTTGAAAATCTGTACTTAATGACAAAAACACACAGGAACAAACACACGCACACCTTACTTAACAAAATCAGCTTTCTCAGCACCAAAATAGATCTTTATTTTGTACTGTGCCCTATTCTGTCCGTGTGCATGTGTGTGTGTGTGTGTGTGTGTGTGTGTGTGATGCGTAGGAGACGGTTGCGTGTTTTGGCTCTGAACCGGCCGCTGATCAGGCCTTTGATGGAGTTGTCATGACGATGGTAGTATGACTTCACCATGGTGACTGGAACAAGAGGAAATGACAACCCTGCTGACACTTCCAGATTGTTGGTCTAATAACTGATCATATAATAATCTGAAACTCATAATCTGTCATTTTGTAAATTTGGCAATGGAAAATGTATCATGATTCCAAGTATTATGGACATCGTTTTTTACTATTTGCAAAAAGTCAGATAAACATTTGCCAGATGCATTTTCACTATAATTTGTAAGATTGGGACTTTTAGGTGGATTATTGAATAACAATATATGTTCTAAAATTGTTTACTAGCTTTACATCAGAGAACAGTGACATAGAATCAAATCACTATTTTGATTTAATACAGCCAACCTCATCCTCCTTTTTGCTTCTCCTTCCTTCCATCCTTACTTTGAAAGAGCAGATTTTTTCAAACCAGGTCAAGATAAATTATCAAGGAAAATAAAGTGTTTTCCAGTCCCAGAGACATCAGCTTCTCTATTGCTGAGCTAATACAGAAGCTATATTTACCCTCAAGCTCCTTGTTTCAGACTAGACGAAGAGTGAACCAGTGTCTGACAAAATGAAGCAGATCATTCCTCTTTGTTAAAAAGTCAGAGGCTGGACTTTTGACCTTTGAACTCTGGTGGAGCATCTGTCTTCAACGATGAACCACATACCTTTGCACACACATACTCACATAGACACTCACACAGAGAGACACACACAGTAGCAGATCAGACGCAACACTTGTATGTCATTACAGCTGACATCTGCACTGTTGAAAACAATGCAAAAAGTGTGTGTGTCTGGGGGCGAGTGGGTATCACTAGTTGGTCTCTATTCTGTAGACTCAGTTGGCGTGGTCAGTTAGGGAGCAATGACTCATTGGGTCACTCTGGAGTTACATTCCTCAGTGAGAGAGAAAGAGAGTGGGGAAAGAAAGTGGGAGGTAAAGAGAGAGGGGAGAGTAAGAGAGATGGAGTTGGGAAGGGAAAGACAGGAGGGTGGGAAAGGGAGCGAAGAGAGAGAGAGAGTGATGAGAGAGCAAGAGGGAGGGTTAGATAGTATCGAAAAAACACTGTGGAAACATGTACTGTGTTCCTGTACAATTACCAGAGTGTCTCAGGGAGAGTGGGACGTAACAAAATACATTTCCATTTCACATCAACACACTTGTAACGCACTTGAACACGCGTGTATGGAACAGGACAAATATAAGCAGTCCATATGTGTGTGCTTGCGTGTGTGTGTGTGCCTGTGTGTGTGTACATGCGTGAGAGTTGGTGTGTGGTGTATACAGTGGTTCTCTCCACTGAGGAATAGAGGGAATCCTGCCCAGAAATACCACAGCAAAGAGTCAGAAAGAGTTTACACCACTGTGAACAGACACACAGTAATGCTATTAGCGATGAGGGTTGGGACAGACTGGAAGGATGCTTTAAATCTGCACTAATGAAGACAAATATGCAGAAAGTAAATTAGACAGGTGGACAAACAGAAAGACAGACGCTGAGATCAATATGTATTCTCCTAAAAACGGCAATTGAAGGCATTTTTCAATACGTATCACATTTTCTTTGGTTAATACAATATTTGGGGAAGTGTTTGACCCCATTTATTGCAAAACCTATCCTTACTCACAACAGAGGGAGCGAAAGTGAAGACGGTTTGTGGGAGGGCCTGCCTTTCCAAAAAGCACAACAGTCAGAGGCTTGCTCATGGCTTAAAGGGATACAGCGCAATGTCAAAGCGCTGTCTCACTCAGAACTGTTTGAACGCACACTCCAGCTGACCTGCTGTAAGATACATAGTGTATCTTAGATCTAATTAGTGCTCAAAGGACCTCGGAATCACTACCCTGGACAGATCACATATTTAATTAATGACTTCTTATAAAGTATCTGGGTATTTGGCCGGATAAGATGTCATTTAAAACAGGGGTTCCCAACCTATTTTAGGCTGGAGCACACATATACATGTTTTGCCGGTTTTCGGGCAAAATACATACCTACCATGCCGAGCAAATTTAAGATCCTATTTAAAACAATGAGCAAAAGACTAGCAGACTTTGGTGTCATCATTTGAAAAATAAAAAGATATATACAGTACACATTTCAGTTTCTACCAACATACAGTGGGGCAAAAAAGTATTTAGTCAGCCACCAATTGTGCAGGTTCTCCCGCTTAAAAAGAGAGAGGCCTGTAATTTTCATAATAGGTACACTTCAACGATGAGAGACAAAATGAGAAAGAAAATCCAGAGAATCACATTTTAGGATTTATTTATGAATTTATTGGTAAATTCCTCAGTAAAATAAGTATTTGGTCACCTACAAACAAGCAAGATTTCTGGCTCCCACAGACCTGTAACTTCTTCTTTAAGAGCCTCCTCTGTCCTCCACTCGTGACCTGTATTGATGGCACCTGTTTGAACTTGTTATCAGTATAAAAGACACCTGGCCACAACAGTCACACTCCAAACTCCACTATGGCCAAGACCAAAGAGCTGTCAAAGGACACCAGAAACAAAATTGTAGACCTGCACCAGGCTGGGAAGACTGAATCTGCAATAGGTAAGCAGCTTGGTGTGAAGAAATCAACTGTGGGAGCAATTATAAGAAAATGGAAGACATACAAGTCCACTGATAATCTCCCTCGATCCGGGGCTCCACGCAAGATCTCCCCTGTGGGGTCAAAATGATCACAAGAACGGTGAGCAAAAATCCCAGAACCACACGGGTGGACCTAGTGAATGACCTGCATAGAGCTGGTACCAAAGTAACAAAGGCTACCATCAGTTACACACTACGCCGCCAGGGACTCAAATCCTGCAGTGCCAGACATGTCCCCCTGCTTAAGCCAGTACATGTCCAGGCCCGTCTGAGGTTTGATAGAGAGCATTTGGATGATCCAGAAGAGGATTGGGAGAATGTCATATGGTCAGATGAAACCAAAATAGAACTTTTTGGTAAAAACTCAACTCGTCGTGTTTGGAGGAGAAAGAATGCTGAGTTGCATCCAAAGAACACCATACCTAATGTGAAGCATGGGGGTGGAAACATCATGCTTTGGGGCTGTTTTTCTGCAAAGGGAACAGGACGACTGATCCGGGTAAAGGAAAGAATGAATGGGGCCATGTATCGAGAGATTTTGAGTGAAAACCTCCTTCCATCAGCAAGGGCATTGAAGATGAAACATGGCTGTGTCTTTCAGCATGACAATAATCCCAAACACACCGCCCGGGCAACAAAGGAGTGGCTTCGTAAGAAGCATTTCAAGGACCTGGAGTGGCCTAGCCAATCACCAGATCTCAACCCCACAGAAAATCTTTGGAGGGAGTTGAAAGTCTGTGTTGCCCAGCGACAGCCCCAAAACATCACTGCTCTAGAGGAGATCTGCATGGAGGAATGGGCCAAAATACCAGCAAAAGTGTGTTAAAACCTTGTAAAGACTTACAGAAAACATTTGACCTCTGTCATTGCCAACAAAGGGTATATAAAAAAGTATTGAGATGAAATTTGTTATTGACCAAATACTTATTTTCCACCATAATTTACCAATAAATTCCTAAAAAATCCTACAATGGGATTTTCTGGATTTCTTTTCTCATTTTGTCTCTCATAGTTGAAGTGTGCCTATGATGAAAATTACAGGCTTCTCTCATCTTTTTAAGTGGGAGAACTATGTTCAACTATGTTGACTTTTTACTCTTTTACCACTGTTTGACTTTTCATAAGATTTTCTATTGGTAATAGGATCGTTAGGTTCCAACGCTAGACAATCTACAATTCAATCGAGAGTTCGCATGGCAAATCAGCATCACTAAATAAAGATCAGTGTCTTAAACTCCGGCTCATTTAGAACTGCAGTCCCACATAACGGCAATGAAACCTTACTATAACGAATGCAGCCAATATCAGTGCATTCTTGAGGGGATTTTTTTTATATTTACTTCAGAATAAGTTCCCTAGCCCAAAATTTGGCAGACAAGTTCCCAACTGTCGCATGAGTTCACCATCACTTTGATGTAACCTGTATCCCTTCTAGCCTCAAATGGGAAGCTGATCCACTGGGACTTACCCTTCGCTGTCCTACAATCCGGTAGGTCGTTTGCTATCCCATGACCCCACAGGGCAGCCCCTCCCCCTCGATCCTATACTCCACCGTCCCATAGTTCAGTGGGGTAGTGGAACATTTCCACAGCCTCAGCCAGAAGAGCAGCGTCAGAGATACACAGAATTCCACAGGCTTTCCACACACACACACACACACACACAGACCGACAGTAATCTGAATAGTTTGCTCCACTTAAAGTGGAGGGTACTACATAACAGGATGATGATTAACACTATGATGGACTCTCCCTTATGTTTACTAACAGAGCAGTGTGTGATTTAAGAATGTCTAATATCCCTCACGCACACACTTCACTGATCAACTGTCTCGGTCTCTTCCGGTTCTCTCTTCTCCCTCTGTCTCTCACTCAGAGAGCGTGGTCATGGGCAGTGCTGAGGTAATGGCTACCACTTTCACCACTGTGGTTACCTCATCCGTTGTTTCTATTCTTGGCTCTTTTGAATATGGCGACTCTTCAGCACAAAGCATTTCTCTTCCTGTGTGTACGTCTGTTCATGTTCGGCCACTGTATTCAAATCAGAGGTCTATATTGGAATCTATATGGAATCTACTCCTGAAAGACAGCTGATATATTTGGCAGCTTGTCACTATTAATAGCCAGACCAGATAGATATGGCCTGGAGGCACAGTCCTGATCACAACAGAGGCTTTCACCAAATTAACACACACATGTCATAATCAGCACTCAGATTTGACTACCGTAGTCTTTTAGGATGTGTGCTCGTATAGCAGTTTGATTTGAATGTGATTGGAATGTTCCTCTGTCCACTGGTGTTCCTTATCCCTACATCCAAACCACTGGGGAACCACATCAAGAACATACCACTGGAGAAACATTGTGTTAACGTTTCCCCTCATCAGACAGAGCTGTTACCCTTTCGTACCCACTGTTCTTCAATGTGTATATTGGTGGGGGGGTGGTGCATGTGGAAACTGAACCAGGGCAGAGTTGCGTAGTTGGTTGTATTTCTGTTATGTTCCTGGAGAGAAGTAGCAGTGGAAGTTCCCTCTCATGGAGAGACAGCGGAAAGGAGGGAGTGAGAAAGAGGAAGAGGGGGTGGAGAGACAGCGGAAAGGAGGGAGTGAGAAAGAGGAAGAGGGGTAGACAGAACAGGCAATCGGTGTGACGGGCAAGGTAGGAGGTGGTGGACCCTGTGACTTGGCAATGGAACAGGTCTCTGTGTGTGTTTTCTATCCCTGTTTCCTGTCTGATTATCCCCACCCAGACGCCACCATTCTAATACTGTGTTCTCTGCCGGCATAACCTGTCTGTATTACCGGGTACCCGGCAGCATTTGGAACGCTCAGCCGATGCTGCCGTTCAGGAACTTGACTTTCTGTCTTGACAGAGAAATGAATTACCCAAGAAAACACTACTATTCCAGGTGCTCTCTGTTTTTCTATGTATTTTAACATAGCTGAGAGTGTCTGGTCATCGTGGTGCCAGTTGAGGGCTACTCATTTCTCAAAATCAGTGATTTTCTGTCTTAACTCTTGCATTTACATTTAAGTAATTTAGTTTTTTGCTACCTGACAAGTGTTGTGTTGGTTTTGAACTGAGTTGATAGCTTTAGGTGAGTTGTTTTTAGGCACAACATCCTAGACTCACTGTCCACAATGGAGGAATATTACAATGTGGGGTAGAGTATTTTACAGTATTTAAAAAAGTTCCATAGTAACCACTGTCTGATGTAATGATACTACAATGCATATTGTAAACCATATCTTGAGGAAAACACGACATCTTAGGGGTTTCTGGTATATTGCCAAAATATCATAGCTGAGATTTATATCTAGGCAATTTGTGATTTGTGGTAAAAAATAAATACCCCTAAGAACAATATTTAACACTAAACAAAGTATATTTTTTGTGGGGGACCAAAAGCAGAAATGATATGGTATGGTTGAAATTCATAATCATTCTCCCTGTCTCAAAACGAATATTTTTTTACAATAAATATCTGTTTTGCCCCATGTTGCCCCAGACAAGCATTTTCTCCTTGTCCAGCATATTCCATTAGTCCTAAAGAAGTCCCAGGGACTCCATGGCATCTAAAAGGAACTCCCCAAATACTTCAATACAGGCCACCATCCAAATGACCAGGGTGTGTGCTTCATATTGCGTACAGTGGATTTGGATGAGGCATTCATATAGCATTGTAACTTGCTGACACCATAACAGAGATGAAAGACATCCATTTCAGTGATGAAAGACTTCCATTTCAGAGATGAAAGACTTCCATTTCAGAGATGAAAGACTTCAATTTCAGAGATGAAAGACTTCCATTTCAGAGATGAAAGACTTCCATTTCAGAGATGAAAGACTTCCATTTCAGAGATGAACGTTTCATTGGAGTAATCGAATGCAGACACGTCAAACCTGGACAGCTGAGACAAATCTTCCAAAAGGAAACGTATGTTTGTTGTTGTAGCTCCCCTACACATGGGCACTGGAACGTGGTTACATCTTTTCACAGATGAAATTTTATTTTACCCTTTTTTGAGGCTTTCCGGTAAGTTGGGTGTTCATTTAACTGACTCAAGAGTTCCAGTTGAATTTCTCAAGAACCAGAGTATCCCGGCCTGAATAAGGGCTAAATCAGAGATTTCGTCACACGCAGTTCCACATTGTGACCCTGACACGCGTCATACACCCACCCACACGCAACCAGTTTGGCGTTGCCAGGAATCGGGCAGGGCTTGGGGGCATACCTGCCATGCAGGTAGGCAGTCAGCTGAGTTTCAAGTGAACCAGCTCATTCTCTCTTCTCTTATTTGATTCCCTTGTGGTTTATCAAAGGAACCCCTCAGGCTGGAAGTGATAAGAGGAACTCCTGATGTATATTTAGGGTTGCTTAGAAGGGAACAATGAGGAGATGTGCCACTGGCAGGAATCACACACTTGACCTGGGAGGAGGCAGCAGTGAATTAGAGGCTGGGATGGATAACTGAGATCAGCAAATTACCTCCCATATTAGCATTTAAATGTTGCTCTTAAATGACGATATTGACACTTACACACAAACAAGAAGGTGTGCAATGCAGCATCCGACGTAAAAAAAGCATTGAAGTAAAAGCTTGAGTATAACTACGTATTCAAGGATATTTGCCATTACACATTAACAACAGCGCTGTTAGCAATGAAGTGATTGGTTTCCAAAACATCTTACAGTGGATGTATAACAAATACAATAGAATAAAAAACGTAATAAAAATAATATATAAGGAATGTAAACAAGCAAGTAATAAAATAGGGAATTCATAATAGTGTCAGTCTTATACTGGCTGCATGCAGCAATAAGCAGGTTTCAGCAAAGAATGTACAAAAAATATGATATGTACTACTATATGAACTACTATTAACAATACTCTTAAAAATACGATACATAAAGTAAACTTCCACACTTATTAAAGTATAAAAAGCACAATTTCAATTAAAATATTTGAAAACCGGTTAGAGTAACGAGTGCCACACCAATAAAGACAAATACACACATGGACAGAAAACGTCTTTGACGTTAACATTCGCTACATCTCAACCTGACACACCTATTCAACATTCTCTTGACAGTGGGAGTCATAAAGGACAGGTGAGGAAGAGACGGTAAAGGGTGGAGATGGGTATTGAACACTGGCAACACATTCTGAGGATGAAGGTTAATGATTGGAGGTTTAGGCATTAGGGCTTAGGTTAAGCCTTACAGTCAGGAGAAAGGGATAGTTTATATATAGGATTAACGCAAAATTTTGGGGGGTTTCGGTAGGGTTAAAGTTGTCCTCACTTGCCCTAATTTAACTCAAAGCTCACTTGGTCCTTGAAATGATGGGAAAACAAGTGCCCACTCAGAAACATACACACACATACACACACAAAACTGACTGATAACATGAATCTATCAATCCTTAACACTTATCATTCCAATCCTCCACCAGCCCACGACAACCCTTCAACAGAACAGTCTGCTTATGAACTGCTTTGTAAGCATACTTAGATAGATGGTGCTTGGGACAGTGCCAAAGACCTCTCTACCATACATTGTGAATGTGCTACTGCCTTGGTCATCGGAATCTTCCGAGCGGATGCCATTACGCAACATCTCCCTAGAAGGTGCTAAACCTGCTGCAGGGCAACAGGAGGCTGTGTGCAGGGTTGGCATGCTGGTGCCTGTCAGATCATTATGAGATTAAGAGAATACAGAACCGGACGTGTGGACCTGTTAAACAACCCTGAGTCTTCCTCAACACTGCTCACCTGTCAATCCCCAACCTGACACCAGTAACCTCACCCTCGACACCTCGATACATCAGCAGCTCTGCCTCCATTTAACACTAACAGCACAGGTAAGTCAAATGGTACATCAATTCTGCACTGTACAACCAATAATTACAAGGTGAGAACACAGAGGCTATAAATGTGTCACACAGTCCCAGAAGACGAGAATATATTCAATACTTACAATAAAAAAATGTCTAAGTCAACTTTACAGTGGATGTGAAAAGTCTACAAAACATTATTGAATATTTTGATTCTGTTGATGTAAATGCTGAATCATGTCAGACTTTTTTTCATGTTAAATAAGATCTTGTAAGAAACCGTATTTAACTGAAAATAAATGGATAATTTCTCGATACAAAATAAAAAACGGACAATTCCTTTGTTGCATAAGTGTGCACACCCAACAACTACAACTTTGCCAAAGCACCTATTGCGTGGATTTCATCAGGAAGTCTGTTTGGATATGAGGAGATCTCTTGTGCGGAGCCCTCTTGAGGTCAGTCCACATATTTTATATGGGATGGAGGTGTGGACTCTGGGAGTGATCAGAACTCCTTTCATTTTTTGATGTGTAAATTATTTTGTGCTTCTGTGGCGCATTCCTAATCGTGGTTGATTTGTAATACATTTAAAATTATTGTCTGTTTTTCTCCTCAGACAGGAACTATTTTGTTTTTTAGGAGAAAAATTAAGTGTCCTGTAAACGCACACAGACAGTAGGGAGAACAAGTATTTGATACACTGCTGATTTAGCAGGTTTTCCTACTTACAAAGCATGTAGAGGTTTGTAATTTTTACCATAGGTACACTTCAACTGTGAGAGACGGAATCTAAAACAAAAATCCAGAAAATCACATTGTATGATTTTTAAATAATTAATTTGCATTTTATTGCATGACATAAGTATTTGATACATCAGAAAAGCAGAACTTAATATTTGGTACAGAAATCTTTCTTTGCAATTACAGAGATCATATGTGTCCTATAGTTCTTGACCAGGTTTGCACACACTGCAGCAGGGATTTTGGCCCACTCTTCCATACAGACCTTCTCCAGATCCTTCAGGTTTCGGGGCTGTCGCTGGGCAATACGGACTTTCAGCTACATTCAAAGAATTTCTATTGGGTTCAGGTCTGGAGACTGGCAAGGCCACTCCAGGACCTTGAGATGCTTCTTACGGAGCCACTCCTCAGTTGCCCTGTCTGTGTGTTTCGGGTCGTTGTCATGCTGGAAGACCCAGCCAGGACCCATCTTACCTCTTACTGAGGTAAGGAGGTTGTTGGCCAAGATCTCGCGATACATGGCCCCATCCATCCTCCCCTCAATGCTGTGCAGTCGTCCTGTCCCCTTTGCAGAAAAGCATCCCCAAAGAATGATGTTTCCACCTCCATGCTTCATGGTTGGGATGGTGTTCTTGGGGTTGTAATCATCCCATCTTCTTCCTCCAAACACGGCGAGTGGAATTTATACCAAAAAGCTCTATTTTTGTCTCATCAGACCACATGACCTTCTCCGATTCCTCCTCTGGATCATCCAGATGTCATTGGCAAATTTCAGATGGGCCTGGACATGCGCTGGCTTGAACAGGGGGACCATACAAATTCTTATGTCATGCAATAAAATGCTAATTAATTATGTAAAAATCCTACAATGGGATTTTCTGGATTGTTGTTTTAGATTCCGTCTCTCGCAGTTGAAATGCACCTATGGTAAAAATTACAGACATCTACATGCTTTCTAAGTAGGAAAAACTGAAAATCAGCAGTGTATCAAATACTTGTTCTCCCCACTGTTAATGTGTCTCATACGAGACACGGGTATGCAGAATCGTTGTCTACGAACAAAATCTGCTACGACTGTCAATAAACTCTGATTAAGTTTCCAATATGACATTTACATTCAAATCCAGACTGAGTAAGGGTTTGGTGCTCAAGAACTCGATCGTAGTAAGTGAATTGTACTCAATGAATTAGGTGTCAGCAAACGTCCGCGCTGGAAGGAATATATTACAAAGGATAAACCAAGTAAACGTTGGTGAACAATGTCAATGAGTGAATACCTGGAGATATTTTAGGCAGTAGGGTTACATTTTCTTGTGAAAAACCTAAGTTCCACCACTGGGATGCAAGGACAGAGAAGTGTTTTGGCTGGGCCTATCAGAAGCTGCTTTCCTGTAGGGGCAGAACTGCCAAGAGCCCACAAGTGGCAGAGTAAATTCCCCAGGTAAGGATGTAGGGTTTGAGCAGTGCCTGAATTTTGGGAAGCATCATGGCTTGTAACGGATGTAAGTCTCCAATAGCCTGATGGCATTTTATTGTCAATCAATCCTTTTATGTCTTTTCTTATTTTGGTACCAACAAGGAGATGTGAAAATATTATGCTTGCTTGATTAAGCCGCATCAGGGTACGGTCATAGGCAAAATATAGGTCACCCCATGACAACCATTGCCTTCTCCAACATTTTTAAACATTTGAGAGATGCCAGTAGTATAACGACAGCAATAGAACTGAAGTAATGTCACATACAAACAATTTGTAAAAATGTAATCAATAGAAATGCAATTCCCTTGTGAGGACAAAATTAGGACACCCCAACATTTATTACAAATGAAAATGCCTTAAATTAGAACCAGGTGCACCACATCAGGTGCAGGTGATAAGAACATTGTTGGAGAGGATTTTTGAGGAGCCTGGCCTATTTAAACCTTAGATTTTTTGTTTGGTTTGATTGTTGAAGTGAGTGGTATCATCATGGTGAGACCAAAATTGTTCTCAAAGGCCTTCAGAAAGACGGTTGTAGATGCATATGAATATGGGATGGGATTTCTTCAAACAATTAGAAATCCGCCATTCCATTGTCTGGAAAATAATTTATAAGTGGAGAACATTTGAAACAAGCCAGGTCAGGCCGTTCTAGTATAGTTCAGCCCAAGAATACACCACAAGATGCTTAAGAAATTCTTGAACAATCCTTAAATGTCATCACGGGACCAACAAGTAGCTCTTGCCACAGCAGATATCAAAGTACATGCATCAACCATCAGAAATTAATGGCACAAGTTTGATTTTCGTGGGAGGTGCCCATGGAGGAAACCCTTGCTGTCAAAAGAAACAATCAGGGCAAGAATACTGTTTGCCAGAGAACATCTAGAAAAAGACCAGGACTTCTGGAACAATGTGCTTGGGATAGATAAATCCAAATCTGAATTATTGGGGCAAGAATTGTTTGGCACATACCTAAGACAGCATTTGAGCACCAGAACCTCATACCAACTGTGACGTATGGGGGTGGAAATGTTATGGTTTGGGGCTGCTTTGCTGCAGCAGGGCCTGGTCGGCTTGCCATTATAGTATCTAATATAGTTATTGTGTGAAGGATCATAGACTGATATGTTCATATTTCTTCAAAAATGACTAAATGTTTCATGGGGTGTCCTATTATTTCACACCACTGTGCATCCTACAAGCTCTGGTCTCCAAATATCTGTTAATGCTAGTGTGTCAGTAAAATCTATGACCTCCTTGCGTGCCAGTGGATGAAAGTTGTTAGCATGACTGCCTGTCATCACAATCAAAGGTGTGTTGTCACCCATCATCACAATGCAATTGTCTACTTTGGAGACAATTCACATACAGTTAGTTTCGGATATATTTAGACACAGACACGTTTCATAATGTTGGCTCTGTATGTCACCATAATGGATATGAAAGTATACAGCTGAGATGCAATTGAAGTGCAGACTTTCAGCTTTAAATCAAGAGGTTGAACAAAAATATTGTCTGAAACATTTAGGCATTGCAACCATTTTCATACACAGTCCCCTTATTTCAGGGGCTGTAATGTAATTGGAAAAATTTACAATCATGAATAAAATGTTCATTTTTAATACTTTGTTGAAAATCCTTTGCATTGGATGAACATTTTTAATACTGCTTGAAGGCTGGAACGCATGGACATCACCAAATGCTGGGTTTCTTCCTTTGTGACACTTTGCCAGGGCTTTACTGCAGCTGACTTCGGTTGTTTGTTCATGGGACTTTCTAGCTTAAGTTTCGTCATCAGCAAGTGAAATGCATGCTCAATCAGGTTGAAATCAGGTGACTGACTTGGCTTTTGCAGAATATTACACTTCTTTGCCTCAACTCTCCTGGGTTGCTTTCGCAGTGTTTTGTGTCATTGTCCATCTGTAAAGTGAAGTGTTGTCCAATCAACTTGGCTGAATTTGGTTGAATATGTATAGGTAATATATCCTTATACACTTCAGAATTAATCCAGCTGCTTCTGTCTTGTGTCACATCATCAATAAACACTAGTGACACAGTGCTATTGGATGTCATGCATGCCCATGCCATCACACTGCCTCCCCGTGTTTTACAGATGATGTGGTATGCATCGGATCATGAGCAATTCCAAGCCTTCAGCATACTTTTTTCTTCCCATCATTCTGGTACAGGTTGACCTTAGTTTCATCTGTCCAATCTTGAGGCTTATGAATGTTTTGCACCTATTAAGCCCATATTCATTATTTAACTGTAACTTGAATATATTTTGTTAAACATCCATAAAAACTAAACTTATGTCAGTGTCCAATTACTTCCGGAACTAACTGTATATTCACTGATGTTTTCAAAAATGTTTTCCTACTGTAGCCAATTTAGTTTCTCTAATCTGGTTTTCGATATTGAGTGGATGTGCTTTAGAGTGTTACTGTGTTGAAATAGCACCAATGAACGGCCTACTTCCCCTAAATACCCCACCACTGCTTGCCTATTGCTACTCAGTGATTGGTGTACACAAGCGGCATCCAAGAGGTTGACCTCACACAATCAAACAGGGAACCAAAGTACACTAGGGGAGGCAAAATGTGTTGTTTGACTCTTTTACCAATACAACTATCCAGAGGTTCTGAAACAAATGAAATCTAGGGACAAACTTGACTAATTGACTAAACTAAATGTAGCCGACTACACGAGGTAAGGGAAAATATTTTTTTCTAGACAAAACAGTCATGCACGCGCCCACATGCGCACATTCACCTCCACACTTGCATAGCTGAGAGAAACTGCAGACAAGACTAGTCAGATCACAGGTATGTGTGACGCCGTGACATGAAGGGCAGCAGGCCCACACAAACACTTAACCACCACTCAGTACACTCTGGTTGGAGAGGAATCCCCGCCTACGGTGGACGTGAAGCCTGTAGAGCTGGTGTGTTTACTGACACGAAGAAGCCGTGCAGGGCTGAGTCCTTCCAAGCGGGGACTACCCCAGGGAATCCCCCCAGTGTGGCTGCGAGCGCGTGTGACGGCGAGCGTATTTACGCGTGCATTTGTGTATATGTGTACTCGTGTGTCCATGTGAGTGTGCCTTCACGCCTGTTTGTGTGTGTGTGTGTGTGTGTGTGTGTGTGTGTGAGACGACTGGGCATAGGGGGAAGAATACCCCCATTCAGGACCCTGCCATTAGCCTAGTGACCCCCTCTTACGTAGAAACAGATTCAGTGACAGACAGATAAAAGCCTTCCTCTGTTCCACTCTTTCCCCGTTCCTCCGTTCCTCTCATTCAACAGTGTCACCCCAGCGTAACTGAGTGCCCCGGGGCAAAGCTGCCTACCAGACCCTAGTCTTCTGCTAACTGTTACATGGACAGAAAGGCCTGTTTCCGGCAGAGTAGAGAAAGGTGTGGTTCTGACTACGCCATGGAGAGGTTAGGAGCAGTAATTGGACTCAAGCCTAGACAGTGACAGACATTTTGGTCAGAGATTAGTGGCACTGGGCTGAATTAGATCACATTGTAACTTGGCCCGCAGATTAGATGGACTGACACCAGAACAAGATGGGATGGTTATTAATGAGATGATACTAAACGAGACCTTGACACCCAGGACAGTCAGGCAGTCAGAGGCATTATACCCGCCTGGGGAATTGCGAGCCATTTCAGGGATGGGCATTCAAACCTAGGTGTGTATGTATCAGTGGAACCGGTGTGGTTTATGGAAAAGGTGTGTGTACAGTAAGGGTGTCTGTGTACAGTGTGTGTGTGTGTGTGTGTGTGTTGTATGTGTACTTTAACCACACACATTGTCACATGCACTGAGGAGACAGATGATTAACACACACGCACACGTCTGTCATCACGGCAAAGTCATAATCTGTCGGCAAGGCTGAACAATAATCTCTTCCGTTTGCCTGTCAGAAGAGAATAACAGCAGGATTAGGCCAACCACCAGAGCGGAAACCTTCTCTGTTATGAGGTCAGAGAAGGGGCTGCAATGGCCACACACAGGGAACCCCAGGGTAGAGTGAAAGGTACTCACATGGGCATATGGGGGTAAGAGTGGTAGGTGGGCACAAATCAAATCTTCTCAAGTACAGACCCCTTATTTTTTCATGACATATTCAATGAATCAAGATCTTAATTGAAGCAAACAACCTTTGTGTACATGTTTTGGAACGGTGGTAAGCTAGCAAGTACAGTGCAAAGTAAATATTCCCCTTGAACTTTTTATTGTTGCATCAATGCCTTATTAGTATCATGCATTTTAATTGGGAGTTTTTTCTACTTATCTATACACCAAACTACCCAATATAACATGTTTTTATAATTGTGAAATGAAATGACATACGAAGCAATCAAGCAATTACCTTTAAAATCCCACAACAAATGTATTGGCCTCCACCTGTGATAAATCATAGTGATTCACGTGATTTCAGGATAAACCTCCAAAGGTTCCCTTGTTTGGGTAGTGAATTGCAAACCTAAAGCTCAAACATGAACAACAAGGGGCTTTCAAAAGAGACGGTATAAAAAGATATTCAAAGGCCTTGAATATGCTTTGGAGCCTGGTTAAGACAAGTATCAAGGGGAAGGTATACACAAAGCTACCAAGAGACTAATGGCAACTTTGGCAGAGCTGCAGGCTTTTTTGGCCAAGACTGGTCAAAATGTACATGTGACAATATCCCATGCAATATCCCATGCCACAAATCTGCACTCAACAAATATTTCACAAATCAGGTCCGTATGGTAAGGTAAGAACAAAAAAGCTATTACTCAAGAAACCCCACTTTCAATCTTATTTGATGTAACAATCATGTGATTGGTGGTCAAGCATCAAAAGGCTCTGTGGCCTTAAGAAAATATTTTTTGTGGCATAAATGCAAAGTGCTACATTTTGGTGCAAACCCAAAATGGCACATTACCCAAATAACACCATCTCCACTGTCAAGCTTGACAGTGGCTTCAGCACATGGGGGATGATTCTCATCGTCACAAACTGAAGCACTTGTCTGGCAGGAAAGGAAAATGAATAAAGGTACAGAAATGTCCTTGAGGAAAACCTGCTGGCCTCTGCAAGAAAGATAAAACTGTAAGAGTTACGTTCACCTTTCAGCATGACCACCCAAAGCACAGAGCCTAAGTTACAGTGGAATTATAAGGCTAATGTCCTTGAGTGGCCCAGTCAGCGCCCTGATCTAAATTAAATCTAAAATATGTGGCATGACTTGAAGATTGCTGTCCATAGAGCTTGGCGGTTGTGCTGTCCCCAAGGAACTTGACAGTTTTGTAAAGACGAATGGTCAAATATTGCCAAATGTAATTGTGCATATGTAGCAGAGTTAAGAATGCACCATATTCTCAGTCCACAGCTTGCATGAAATGCTGCAAATGGGTTATACATTGTATACCTCAAACGACTGGAACTTTATTTTGATTATGTAATTTATTTCACAGTTAAAAATAAATTCATTTTAAGTGAGGAGTATAGGGTGAATAGAAATGGAAATTGTGAAAGTTTTAAGGGGGTCTAGGCTTTCTATAGGCACTGTATCTTTATTTGATAGTTTAGGGTGCATTGTTTTGGCTGAACAAACTGGTCTATCCAACCAGTTAAGGCTCCAGGCGTACCCTTTGACACTGGAAAAGTGTCATGAACAGGTAGGCCACAGTCATTTCAAACTGTTATGGGCCACATTACTTCATGTGCGTTTTGCGCGAATTCACTGCGAGACCACGTTGGCCTAATAGGTTATTATGCTCTCATCATGCTGGAACATTTAAATTGACTATATCAATTTGATGTTGTTTGCTTGTATGTTTGTGTATTGGTTCATTTAATTTGAAACTTGACCAAGAGAGAATGGAATAGTGGATTCAGGGTTGCAATGGTTGTAGCCTAGTTCAGTTGATATTTTCGGACAAAACCCTACACAGTTAGGAGGCTGATTCCCGAGGCACGAGCGTCAGATCACACAGGTTCACTGGTCCTACGCGCGTTCCAGTTGTGTCAGAGGGATTTCTGCAGAAGCGCTCGAGAGAGCAGGGGATTTCCCCGCCAGGCAACCCCACTCCGGTCTCCAACACTGCGCATCCAGCCATGTCAAACAGGGCAATTCTAATTCATGGTCAAGTAAATGGTAGAATATCTGCGGTGTTGTTTTAATTTCTGTGAACATGTGGAGCTTTATAATTAGGATAGCATGTCATTCCATTTTACACTATTTAAGGTGTGATCAATTTATTCCCAATGTAACGGAATTGGAGTCTTCATGCTTTGGCGAGTTTATAACTAGGCTACAGAAACCCACATGCTGCAGTTTCACAAACCTGGCCAGTAAAAGGTTATCCTCCCGTCTTGTAGTGGGACATTCCAGTCTCTCCAAAATCTCTCCCGCTTGGATACAAAATGTAAACTGGCCAGGACACTGGAGACATTTCTACACGACTAAAGTCAACCATACACTTTCCTTTCAAGCACGTCGGTCAGACCACCTAATTGTAAAACAATTCACAGATAAGTGAACTACCACTATCAGCTAATTTCCTACACGGCTATTTCAGTTAGCTAGCCAACATATATATCCCTCCATAGATTTTAGGTGGGCTATAGTAGCCATGGCGATATCGCTAGTTTGCAACCAGGATACGCTTTCTGCTAAAAATACCTGTCTAAGACTATATTTGGCTTGGCGGGATCACAATCACATCTCTAAAATAGTAGGTCCCGCCCCGGCACAATGAATGGGCTCTCTGCTATCTCACACAGCCGAAGAGCCAGAACCTAAATTTAGCAACAGCGCTTGCGTCAATCACGCGCCTCAGTGCGTCAAGCCCTGACCCCGCCTCCGGGGGCTGATTATTGGCCAGGATCAAAACGTGGCCAGGAAATACGTGTCTCGTGATTGGCTGTCGTTTGATGTACTGTTTTCAGAGGCCCATTTATTGTTGCGTTTGACTACTCCGCCGAAACTGTTGTTTAGAAAAACCAACAGGCACACACAAGCAGACCTGGAAACTAATTTCAGACCACGCTGGCTTTTTAAGCGAAGCATTGACACCACGGCTATTTAAATTAACAGCAGCTATCATAAAACCACTTTAGGTAACACATGTAATTAATGTCATTTTAGTGTGTTATTACTCCCGTAAGGCCTACTTAACTTCAGTACTTCTTGCACTAGAAGTACTGAAGTGAAGTAGCTGGGGACGTTTTAAAAATATATCTTGTTTTAAGTTGTTAAATACCAAACTGAGGTTGTGTGAAATAGACTTTAGAAAAGAAAATAAGGGGGGCAAGGCATGCAATACGTTAGTTACCATCATGCAATAGTCTGAGAGACAATTCTCGAGAAAATGTGAAGGGGTGAATGGGAGGGTTGGAGGTGTCAGTGGGAATAATAGGTGTTGGGGGAAAAGTTAATTGGTATCATTTGGAGGGGAGAAGTGGGTAAATATATGGCAGTACATATTACCATTTACTTTGGTTTCAAGTTTAAAGGATATATATTATCTATTTTTGCATGAGTATAGTTAGCCCCGCTTGGGAATGTTAGAAATTCTGCTGTTTGAAAGCCTTTGTTAATAAATACTTGGTGGTCCCCCACAGGCCCGATCCTCCAAGTGATGTGTTCCTTTTGAAGCTCTACATATTTCCTAACTAGGTCAATACTATCAGGATTGTATAGGTAAAAAATAAAATAAAGGTTTTCAGTGTGTGGATTGAAATGCAAACAGGCGTAGGCTTATCCTATGTTTGCTATAACCTATTCAACAAACTTCACAGTAGAATAAAGCACTTAACGTAAATATATCAGCAAAGTAAATAAGAGCCCTCAGGCTTAAGTCAAACAACATGATTTAATTTGCATACCAATGTTTGCCACTAATAAATACATTGAAATTCAGCTCCATCACAGAAAAGTTAGGCTATTTCTAGTCAATTTGTGAACACAGTAGAAATGATCGTATTTACAGACAATAACGGAAAATCAATTAGCCCAGTATACAAAGTAACCTACACCTAATCAATTATTGTGGGAAAATGCTTTAAAGCGGTTTCACTTCGATCAACATTGAAACGTATGTTCAACAAACAATATGTATGGCTAAACGACTAAAAGCAGACCTAGCCTAAGCACATTCACTCGCCTGAGCTCTTCGAGAACAATTCTGTCTTGATATCATAAGATCAATTCGTCTTAACCACCTCTCTTTTTCCCTCCCTCTCTTTTTCTGGCATCTGGCACGGAGTGTGGAGCATTATGTGTCTAGTACTGTACAGCGAGGCCGGACCGAGAGAGCTCTAGTGAGTGACGTCACCTCTGCCATGGCGTCACATTGACGTAGCGCATACCAAACGCTCTATGAAGAAGCAGACTCACATAAATGCTCTATTAGACTTTCACCCCCAGACCGCGTACATAAACAAACCCGCGCTACCGATTACATCTGCGCTCAACATCGCTGACACATAGCCTACACCGGACCACTCCGAAACACTTTTTAAACACACATCGGACTATATTGTAACCTGCCTTACTTTATAATAAGCTAATTAAAAGGAAAAGGGGAAAGAAGAACAACTTGTTTTTTCAACCGATTCATCCTAAACGAGTTCTGCACATATATAGTCTGTTACTTTTTTGTACAACTTTTGTCATTTTTGTTATTATTCTGGATCTATACAGGAGACTTAAGTTGGGTTAAAAACACATGTAAAGACGGAACCGCTACAGCAAACAAGTAAGTAACTGCATTATCTTCTGGGAATGAATGAATTTCTGTAATTCGGGTGATAAAAAGAAAGCCTGCATTCGACTATGGTTTATGCTCAGAGAGTAAGATAATTAGTTGTAGGCTGCGTTTGGTTAGAAACCCACCTGTTTGTTATTTTGATAAAACACAAGCGTTGTTTTAAACTTCCTCCGGCATGATAACCTGTTGATTTGGCCAACTCGTGCGCTCGGAAACTTCATTGTGTGCTTGATGTCACCGAGGGTAGATGGAAACGAATCTTAATTTAATTTGCTAAAGGAAGGTATCATATTCTTTGTGGTTGTCATGGAAATAGGATGCCTCTCAGTCAGACAATGAAGTGGGAGACATCGCTAGAATAAGCACTAATGGAGCTCAGTGAACAACACAGTTTGCCAGGCAGAGAGGAGAGCCTACATCAGTGCTTGGGCATCATTTTCTCATTATCTACGCCGCTTGAAATAATGTTTTAATACTAATTCAGCATTATGTGGATATAATGTTTTATGCTTTTGCAATATAACCTAGGCCTAATACAGTTTTGCTGCATGAGGGTTATGTCTGACAGGTATCACCTCGCCATTCAATCCCAGCTGTCCTAGGATGTATATGTGTGCGGGGTGATTGTGAGTAAATGTGCCCTGCCTAATAAATAAATGCTTGCATATAATACTCTTTTAATAGTCAGTTTTTGCCTGTCCGTATATTTCTTTTCCACACCATATCTCTGTCACAATGTCTTTATCTGTGTGTGTTTGCAGCCTGCGGCTCTACAGAATTAAATGGGTCTAGGCCTATAATTGCTCACAAAAACATTTAATTCTGTAAAATGTTTGATCTATGTAGATTGTCTTGTCTGATTTCCAAAGGTGATGTTATTGCAATCGAACTTGGATCTTCGACCTAAATGACATGGAGCTCCATGACTCATTGCATTTTAATTTTGGTTTAGTCTGACCATTATTGGGCCAGACTAAATTACATTTCGGGATCTTCTATTCTCATAACACTTTAATATTTTTTTTAAAAGTCGAAGGCCAGAAGTATCTTTCACTATGAGATATGTGTGGTTTGAGTTCTCTCAGGCGGTTAAAATTGGCTTTGGAAGTGTGGACAAACACGCACACAAACACCCCCACAGACACACATACATAAACACGAAGTCTCCATGTGACAACCTCGATACTTGGGGCTAATTTACTGTACTTGCATATTTCTCCAGCCCTTTTATCTGTTCTCCTTTCTCTCTGTTTGCTGGAAGCCTCTCACTGTCTGGCTTACTGGCGCTGGGGGCTACCGGGGGCTGTACCGGCGCTCCGTCGAGCGTGCTTCATGGCTCCTTCGCGGTTCTCTAGGTTACCGGGGCGTTAGGCCCAGTAGCACCCACCGACAGGCTTAAGGAAGGAGTACGAGTCGACTGTTCTGTTCTGTGTTCAAACATGGACACACAGACAGACGGAGAGACAGACAGCAATTTTAGCTATTTTTATTGTCCAATTGTGTATATACTATAGCTAGACTAAAAAGGACATGCATAACTTGCTTGTCTGCTTTGTGTTCATACGCGTTACATGCAATTTGCTTTATGACACGGTCGCATTCAATATTACCAGTTGGGCCACAAAATCACACCGAACTAAAAACAAAATAACAAAGAAGGTATGTCATTGTATATGAACTATATACAATTGAGAAATAATATGTGATAGCCTTTCTTGATTTGACAGGGAGCCTGATGTGACAGAGATTGAAATGACTGAGAGCAGCATGATGAGGTTAATGTTATTAAACCTACAAATAATTCATTTTTTCAGACTATGAGTGAATAATATGCAAATTCTTCAAACGTAAGACGAAGCAAACAGAAATAGATTAGACGTAGACTAAAGTTCCACAAATAGGTGTAGTGACAGCGTCCAAAAATTGGATAAGAACCTATCCACATTGGGGTTCGGAATTTACTGGACAGTGATTTAAAAATCGGCATGGCTGAGGGATTGAGAATAAGTCCGCAAAGGAAAGGTTGGTCCCCGGGTTAGTGGAGATTTTTGTCCGGGTATGGGTCAGGGTTTAACAGTGAGTGTTGCAGAGAGGGGGCGCTAGGCGCTGTGAAATATCTTTGCTGTACGCTCAGCTCCGCAGTCCTGGTAGGCAGCAAGACGCGCTGAGAGCAGAGAGGTTTCGGTTCTGAGATTCATAACTTCGGTGGATATTGTATTCTCTCTTTCCAGTAACAAACTATGATACTCTAAGACCTATGAGTGCATGGGTCTCAGATTAGCGCTGAAAAAATATGTTATTTTGTAGAATGTTAATTTAACTTCAGATAACTGGTTTACATTTATTTTATTTCAAATATATGTGCTATTTAAACAATTATATTTTATTTAACTATTTTAATATTTATACTTTATATATTCTTATCAATCTCCAATGATTTTTTTTTACAAGAACTGAAATTGGTTTTAATTGCCATTTCTATATTCGGTAAAGCCTAAAGTCAATATCCTGTGTTTTGTTAATCATTAATTTTGTGAGTGCTATGAAATTGTATATTCTATTTTTTAAAGCTAAATAGTTGTTTAATTTTTCCCATAATAACAATTCCTTAGTTCTTCTGTCGCCTCTGTGCGGTCTCTCTCTGTCTCCGTCTGACCTTTAATTCTGCATCACACCTATCGATGCCTGCTGACGCTTTGCCTACTCATCAATTTTATTCTATTGATGTTCTATTTATTTTTTGGTGCGTTTGTGTCCAACTAGGTAATCACATTGTAGCCCAATATTAAGTGTGACTTAAATCCTCTCCGTGAGATTGTACAGTATTTGCTAAGCAAGGTGTTTAATGCGTTCCGGTGCGGTTTGACATTTCTCCGGTTGTGACCCTTGTTTCTTTTCTCCAGACCCCGGTTCGGAAGAGCGCGCCCAGCCGAGCTCAGATCCCCGGCTACCGGACAGTCCTTCTGAGTCCACCCCGCACCGGGGCCCTTACGATAGCCGCACCAGCCCCAAGCCCCCCACACAGAGCACCATTCAGCGCGAGGCTTTCACACCAGGTAGGCTACTAAAACACACCTTGAATCTGCCAGGGGCAACGAGGCGCCAGCCGCAGTGCAGCCCAGCGCCTGTGACAACCTGGCCTGGTGCTTTCCAAATGCGCACATACTTTCCAAAGTATGTGTCGTGCCACGTGATTCTTCGTTCATGCATTTTGTTTAGGCCTGTAGGTTGATTGTTTTGCTAAACAGTCATTATATAATCTATTTTGTAGTGTTTGTATCAATAGCAAGCGTGCGCTTATGACAGGACAAAACAACAATTATTTTATTTAAACATGTATGGGACATTAATGTATAGCATACAATGAAAATGTAATAGGCCATATTCCAAGTAAGTTCTGATGTGTAATTCTATGTTTTTTCAGTCAGTCTGACAGTTTGACATTTGCATGTGTAGCTATGGGGACAGAATATTGTCTTCTGAAACTGAACCCATCGACTTCGAAAGCAAGACAAAAAACGAATTACTCAAATCTGTAAATATCGATCAATTTAATGAACTCAACACTATTCAATGTCTTAAACATTCGAGACTAAAATAAGGTGAAATATTGTGAAAGCACCAGCAGTTTATCCTGGCAGATATATAGGCTATTCAACTCGTATAATTTAGGGCCTTGAGCCTGCGTTTAGATTCTGGCGAACACAGCCTCGAGGACAAAAACACGTTCTGTGTTTCTGCACCTGCATCTTGGTCCTATACCTGTATTTACCCGACCAAAAGTCCGTACACAAAATAAGATTTCGATCGAATGACGAATGAAAGCTGTCCGTTTATCAATCTGTATGTGCGTGTATGTTTTGACTGTATATATCGTTTACCATCGCATGAGTCCATTAAATGCATTTTTCTTTCATTTTTACTTTTTGACAATTCTAAATTGATTTCCTAATCAATAGAATGTGTTTTGTATTTACTTATGCACTTCATGTTTTGTTTGTTAGATCTATGGCATTCTGACAATGAACAAGCGCGCTCAGTTATTGGAACAGATGCATTGTGTCCAGTTGAAATGCACACCTCGAGGTTAGAGACCGCTTCTCTATCATGTCACATCCATACACGCAGACACATTGGGCTTGTCTGTCCTTAATGCTTGCTATCCCTTACTTATTAACAAACATGCATGTAGCTTATAGCCACACAATCACATTCTTGCATGCATCTTTTACACACAATCACACGCACAACACACACACTCTTCACCTGCACTGATAGGCCGACACATTCACTTCACTTGCACATTTCGCCGTTGGGTGAAACCTCTCGGGGTGTTTGAATTAAGAGGGTTTTAGGTTTTTAGTCAATTCGGTGACACCATATTGTGTGAATGCCTGTTTGTTTATTCAGGGGTAGATGTGTGTGTATATGGGCTTTGCAGCCGCAGGCAGCCCTGGAAAAGGTGTGCGTGTGAGAGAGATGAGAGAGAAAGAGTTCTGACCTTTGTGCTGTGGAAGGACACAGCACTAGGTGAGGCATAGTAAGGATTTACCCCTGCTAGGTTGTGTTTATCTTCACTGTGGATGTGTGTGTGGGGGGGATCTGTGTTTCTACCATATGCATCTGTGTTTAACTTCAAGCACGGTCAGTATATGAGTCTTCATTTACCTGTGCACGTATTTACCTCATACACACAAGCACATGTCCAGTCCCAGGAAAACTCTCCCTCATCTCTCAGCTCTCTATCTCTTCCTCTTTTTCCATCTATAGTGTTTTCCCCACCTCTCCCTCTTACACTTCCCGTCTCTTTGGCTCTGTTTCTCTCTCCTTCTCAATTTCCCCTTCTAAATTTCTTTTTTTTCTTGAAAGACTGAATGGCCCACTGTTCCCTGATTGTACGGTGACGCTAGGGCACGCTACAAAACCCCTTCCTCTCTGTATCAGCCTCCCGCCCCCCAGCCTTACCCCAGATGGTTGTCCGTGTGGCGGCCCATGACCGGCTTTCCGCGTGGGTGGTATAACTGCCTGGTCACTCGCGAGGCCGTCATAGAAATAAAAGAAAAGTTGAGATGGCGTCACAGAGCGTCTAGCGGTCTGCTTGCGTGCAGTTATCCTCGCCCACTCCTTTCCAGACGAATGCATGCGCGAGCCGGCTCTGAGAAAGTTTGAGTCAAACCCCCGAACTCGCGCCTTACCTGGTGTCCCCTGCGTCTCTATGGTTACATGGTACATAAATGGTGTCTCTGCCGCTCATCAAGCTGACAAGATCAGTGTGCTCAGAATGGGTTTCAGCCTCTTCCCATGTAAATGTTTTAATCATGGCAGTCTTCTACTAGCACTATCATAGCCCACAGCTAAACTAAAATAGCCAAAATACTGTATGGTTCCATAACATCTGGTTGAATATTGACTTATTGAATGTGCCGTTTATTTGCTGATATTAGCATGCATCATGGATGACATGGTCTTTTCCTAGACTAGGCTAGCCTACTTAATACTTTCTTCTCCGCAGTGTTTCTCCAGTGTTGTTCTAGTTCACAACTTTATTGACAACTTAATTCACATAATTATGCCTTGGTTTTATTCATCTTGTTAGGCTATAATGTTAAGATTATCATCATTTTCATTATAAAGCAAAGGCCTAGTAGAATTGATAGGACGGTTGTGTTTTTTAATATCCGCAAATATATGCCTATTACGTGGGCAAAGTAGTTTGAAAGCATTAGTTGAGCCAACCCGTGTTTCTAGGAAAACACAAAATGAAATAAATCATCTGACTAAAAATTTATGAAGGGGTCCTTACTTCCTTCAGTGGCGTACATGTGGGAAGAAACCCCGTGGAAAAAAGGGTAAGCAAGATTTCACAAAGTCAAATAAAGGTATTGTGTCATAGGTTTTCTGATGCTTGTAGCTATATTTAAGTTAATAGTATACTTTGAAATATATTAGACCTACTATGCTAAGTCCTGGTTTGAAAGTGCAACACTGTATAGCTGGGTGGGTAATTAAGCTATATTTAAAATAGTTGCTATCGGGTAAATTGTGCGATTTGGCCTTGGGCAAGTTCAGATAATGCCTTATCAATATTGTCTGCCTTACACAAATTTGTTTTGCATTCATTTTGCCTTATGCAAGGGATGCATTGTATTTTGAAGACATCTCAAATGTTTGATTAGTAGTGTTCAAGTTATGAAAAAGCATAACAACTATAGAGTCCCTACTGTAAGTCAGTCTGGTTAGAAGCATCTGCTAAAATACTTACATTTACCTTTGAAGCTTAAATTTATCACGTGTGCAAAAAAAGCCTTATACTTTCAATCTGTGTATTCAAAATGCTGACACTACGTCTAATTATTTTGCAAGATACACAGCAATTTAGACATTATCGTTAGAATCATTTAGGCTGCCTAACCTAGGCCAGAAATACTGATCAATGGCCTAATGGGTCAATGTACCTCACTCTCATAGCCTCCTTTTCTTTTCATATTGATTTAAAATTAGAGACCAAGGATGAAATGACATTCAGAAATCACCAAAGTTGATTAGCAGCTTATTGGAGGACGCGCACACCTCGCTACTGCTGCAGGACATTTTCCGTGCGCGCGCGTTATTGCGTGAGGACTGTGCGTAGGGTAAATGTACAGTTATTAGAGTCCGTAGAGGACCAGAGGAGCGCAGTAAAATTATTGTAGTTTTATTGATAAATTCGATATTTGACTAAATAAATATGACGCGCTGGAATAAGATTACCGCACAGCGCAGGCAGAGCGTCAATGGGAACCGCGCGCTGTTGACAGTTCCCTGGTGGAGAGCGAAGAGCAAACATCACAGGCCTGGGTGCGCTGGCACTTACGACTGGTTAAACACACGAACGAACACGCATACACACACCCACACACGCACACACGCACGCACACACACACGTGTTTACTGAGCTATCTAAATGGGGGTACCAAAGTTTATTGGCCTTTAAAAAATCAACTTTTTCTAAATCCTTACCCTAACCCTAACCTTAACAAAAAAAAATACATTTGTCCTAAACCTAACATATAAGCTAAGTTCCCGGACAAAGGTTCCCAGATTAGTTGACTTATTTTAATTTAATCAAAACTTAGGGAAAGTTTTATCCCCTTTGTATGGTTAAATCTGACACCTGCACAAACAGACAAAAAATTGACCCGCCTCAACTCTTCTGCTCTAAAGGGGTAGAAAATGTATTTGATTTTGCAGGTTGTGTGTAGGATTATTAATGAGAAATATATACCAATTATTATGATTATTTTCATCATTTATTATTACACATTACATATACAGTATGTGTTATTGTGTGTATGTATGTGCACATGTATGTGTGTGTTATCAACACTTTAAGACTGTTATTAAAATCATTAGTACAAATAGATGGCACACACACAAACATGCACACATGGGCCTTCACTAGCATATACACACGCACACACACAGCATTTTAACTCTTACCGTGTACCTGTGCAGGAATGAGGGTTGCTTGTGTGAGTGGTTGTTAATGACCTGCTGTGTTGACTGCAGAATGGGCCGGGGTATAATCAGGTGCTCTTTGAGTTTAAACAAACAGGAGAAATAGTGTCAAAATGGAAAACACTAAATGAAGTGAATGTGTTTTTTCCTATTTCCTGCCTAGTGAACAAGAATTGGCTTCAAATGTCATTGACTGGTTAACATGTTTTATATGCTTTATTAATAGTGTTCTATTTAGGAAAATATACTAACAACAGACTAACAAGCCTCTCAGACATTTCATGCATACACTCACTAAAGGAGACAAGAATCCCACAGTACTGTAGATAATTGACATCATACAGAAGGACATCCCTCTGTGTTGTGGGTGTCTGCCCCAAACTGTGTTGATCAGCTCAGCCACATTCTTCCATTACAATGCTAGTGTTTTCTCATACTGTTTTAAATCAACCGCATGATTAAAAACTCTTCCCTCCCTCTCTCCCTCTGTCTATCTTTCACTGTCTCTCTCTTTTTCTTTCTTCCCGTCCTTTTTGTAGACATGCCTTGTGTGCAGGCTCAGTATGGGCCCACCCCCCCAGGCTCATCCTACTCCGCCCAGTCCTTTGGTTACCAGGGTGACAGCTACAGTTCAGACCTCATGGCCCCAGACTATTCCAAGCTGGACCTGGGCGGGGGTGAGATCTCGGCGGCCGCCACCACCTCTCTACCCAGCTTCAACGTGTTTGTGGAGGGAAGCTACGAACCCAAGTCCTCCTGCCTGTACCAGTTGCCCTCCCATAGGCCGCTTATCAAGAAAGAGGAGGAATCCTACCCCCAATCTGCCCCTCCGCCCCTTGACACCCTGCCCTCTTCCTCCATGTACTTTAAACAGTCTCCCCCGTCAACCCCAACCACTCCTTCTCTCCCCCCCCAGCCTGGCTCCTCCTTCCTCTGGGATGAGTCCCCCCACCACTCCTTGCAGACCCCCTCACATGGCCCCATCAAGTCCCCTCGCTTCTCTCACTTCTACCAGCACTCCCCTCCCCACAGCGGGGGTTACGAGGGGCTCGGAGGGGGCCTTCCTCGCTCCTCCCCGTCCTCAGTGCCGTCCCGCCCCCACGGCCCTCCACTGGAGCAGCACCTGTACCAGCTGCACCGCGGGGTCGGGGGTCCGGGCAGCCCGGGAGGGCTGGCCTTCCGCTCCCTGGCGCTGGGTCCCTGTAACCCCCTTCTGGGGGATGGCCTTCCATCGCCCCCCCCTCGCGGACCCCCAGGAGAGGGCACCTGTGCCGTGTGTGGGGACAACGCTGCCTGTCAACACTATGGCGTGCGCACCTGTGAGGGCTGCAAAGGTTTCTTCAAGGTATGAGCCTCCCGCAGACCTGTCTTTCTCCACTCTGCTCAGAAGTCTCTCCCAATTTCTCTCTCCCTCTCTCTCTCTCTCTCTCTCTCTCTCTCACACTCTCTCTCTAGATATTTGCTATATTTCACCATGTTAAGCTGGGATCTATCAATAGAGGTGTCACAATATTGATTTGAACTTCCTGGGTCCTTTGAATTGTTAGTGTCTCACGAGTTACACCAGCCTCACTCAGGCCAAACTTGGAGGAAGACTGAGTGTATCTAGAGCTACTTTTCAGATCAGGGTTTATGTACATTGACCCACCTAGAGCCTTTCCATTGTCCCGGTGACACAAACCCTGCCTAACCTCAATCTGGAGTCTCAAGTGTCGCTCCCACCCCGTCTTTTATTGTCTCCTAAAAATCACTTTTTTTCCTACTTTCCCTCTCTTTCTCTTTCTCTGTGTGTGTGTTACAAGCATCCCCCTCTCTCTTTCTCCATCTCTACTTCTCTTTCGTTCTGTCATTCATTGAGTGCTCTCTAAATTGTCTGAGATGGGTTGCCAAGGCGTCTGTGAGGGTCGTTTCCCCCGGCGACCAACAGGGCAGAGAGGTTGTATGTGTGTGTGTTAGTGGGTGTGTGTGTGTATGTGTGTTTGTTGGTGTGTGTATGTGTGTGTTAGTGTGTGTGGCATGATGGCAGGGTGCAATAAAAATACTGTGCTTTGGAGTGACGATCAGCGACTGTTGCCTCTTCAAGCTCAAAGAGCGTTAGAGACAGACAGAGAGAGAGACAGAGAGACAGAGAGACAGAGAGACAGAGAGACAGAGAGAGAGAGAGAGACAGAGAGACAGAGAGAGAGACAGAGAGACAGAGAGAGACAGAGAGAGAGACAGAGAGAGACAGAGAGACAGAGAGCGAACAACA
>JACXGJ010001132.1:0-45000 GCA_016801105.1 Esox niger | reverse complement strand
ACCATGTATTCCCGGTTGTCCAGGGAGCGTGTTTCAACCCCAGGCTACGGTTATAAAGTGTATCATCATGTTTAGCTTAAATCCTGAATGGCAATTCTCTCCAACCATATTAGCCTCAATAACGACCATAACCAACGTGTCGTTGTGTGCATGGGTCATTGACCGTTTAAGATACGAGAGGCAAACACTGGTGTGATCAAGGGCACCATGGCAACCCCTCTCTTCCCGCGCAGCCTTCTATTACACCGCGGTTCCGGTCTCGCGTGGAAGCATATGGAATAAATGATGTGTTATTGGTCTCCAGGGGGACCAGGCATGTGCGGCGCTAGGGCTTCCTAACCGGATTGATTTGTTTTGATGGGTTTTAGAGGTGCTAAATGAGGAGAGGCTCCCTCCAGAGCCGGCCCATCTCACAGAGAGTTACACATCTACAGGAATTGAAAAGTTACACATGTCAAATAAAGGGATTATTATAAGCAGTGCTCCATTTTAACCTTGCATTCATGGCTCCCCACACTATCAACCGGCACACCGGACCAGTCACAGTCGCCAAATAAAGGAGTGAAAGTCCCTCTGAAATGACAGTTATTACTACATATGCATATGGATGTAGTTTATTTAGATCTTTAATCGCTGCGCGCTTTGCCACCCACAGACACACAGTTAGGACTGTTCTGCTGTCTCTGCTGAGAGGGAGCCATGGCGATTGGGTTCGCTCCATTAGGCTGCGACGCGCGTGGGAATGGACGGACCACTCAATAAACAATCATATTAATGTTGTTCTTCTCTGGGCAGGCAGCGCGTTGCCCTGCACGGCCGTCTCCGATTTCATTTTAATAAGGTCAGTAATAATGGCACGAGCCAGCCGAGGAGAAAACAGCTCCCACGGGGCCCCGTGGAGAGGCACGCTGCGCCGGGCCCCGGAGGTACCGCCGGAGCTGACCCGCCGGCTTCACAAACAATCCGATCGCGGCGCGCTGCGGACGCTGTCCCCTGTCTCGCGGGACCCACCTCGGCACGCCACGCACTCGTGCCCATTGTCCTCCCCCTCGCGCTAATAAAATTGTCCCTCCTGGAGGCAAGGCATGTTGGGAAATTAATTTGATCTAATTTTCCTGATGTCACCGCTGTCTTTCAGCACATAATTAAAATATGACCTGCAAGCTTCCGCCTCTATTCTCCACTACGGAAAAAAAAACACCAACTGAATTAAATAAATCAAGTGTTAGGTGGCTGATTGTGTCTTTTGTCCTGCCCCTGTTTGGTAGCTGATTCACACACACACACACGCACACACACACACACTCTCTTTCTCATGCAAACACTCACTTTTCCATGTAATTGTCTCCACAGCGTACAGTGCAGAAGAATGCTAAGTATGTGTGCCTGGCCAGTAAGAACTGTCCGGTGGACAAACGGAGACGCAACCGCTGCCAGTACTGTCGCTTCCAGAAGTGCCTCAGTGTGGGCATGGTGAAGGAGGGTAAGAACGCACACACACAGGAAGAGTTGCTTGTCACCGGCACAGTCATTCCCATTAGCTGATGTTCCTACAGAACACACTCTGTAATGAGATGAATCTGCTGCCCAGGTCACCATGGTGACAGTATCAGTGTGTAATTACAATGCGATTGACCGGTAATGTTCTGGCCTGTGGGATGGTCACATAGGTGCACACATCTTGCTTTGGTAAAGACAAATGTCAGAGGCACCTACTCGCGATCCGGTCTCTGTCTGCAGTCTGTGGACGCTGTTCCCTCCTCTCACAGACTGACCCCTCAGTTAAAGACTGACAGACCAGACTGCTGACAGGTGCGTTGGGGTCAATTGCATTTCAAACTGTAAAATCAAAAACGGACAAACTCCAATCGAAATTCTAGGCATTCCAAATTTAAAGAATTGAAGAGAGTTTCATCTAGATTTTAGGTTTCCTTTGTTAAATTACTGGATTTGAAATGGAATTGACGGACTCTTACATCTAAACCAGTACACACAGCCACACGCGACACTCTGGGTCCAGCGAGATTCCTGATCACCCTCTAACTCCCACACATCAACTGTCACACAGCTCCACTGCCCTCTACTGGTCACTAACAGTAGGGATTGAGGAACTGTAGGTCTTTCGTCAGCAACCTAAAAGATGGTCAGCATTTTCTCCCCTCATCTCTGTTCTGCAGTGCTGATCTGAAACGTGATCTCCATCTCTCTCATCTCTCCTCAGTGGTGCGTACGGACAACCTGAAGGGCCGTCGAGGCCGTCTGCCTTCAAAACCAAAGAGCCCCCTGCAGACGGAGCCCTCGCCTCCCTCACCTCCTCTGAGCCTGCTCTCGGCTCTGCTCAGGGCTTACTCTCACTGCACTCCTCGGGAATTAGACTACAGCCAGGTAGGGTCCTTGGCTCTCACTAGCTTGATTCCCAACTGTCTTTCCACCTCTCTTTGTTTCTCTCTAACCCAGACTTTCATCTCTAACCCCCAATGACCCCTGTGTTGCTGTCTTACAGTTCAGTGCGGCGGAAGCCACGTCCTCCTCTTCTGACGCCCAGAACATTGAGCTCTTCTATAGGCTGCTTACCGTCTCCATGGAGACCACACGTTGCTGGGCCGACCGGCTGCCCGGCTTCAACGAGCTTCATCGCGATGACCAGAATCTGCTTATAGATTCCGCTTTCCTGGAGCTCTTCGTCTTGCGATTGGCACACAGGTAAGAGGGAAGGAGTGCCCCACACCTGACCATAGACATTTGTGAGTGTGTGTGTGTGTATCTGTGTTTAAGATTTAACTACATGACAGACGGGTGTAACCATTTAGAAAAAACTATGTATGTGCTAGGTTTAGGGCAGTTACAGTTGGGTTTTAGTGTTATAAATTAGATTTACAGTTAGGCATGACCAGTTAGAATCAGATTTATGGTTAGAAATTAGGGTTATGTTAAGTTTTAGCATAAATGTCCATTTTGTTTAGGTAAAGGTTAGGCTTAGAGTTAAGGTTAGGTTTATAGGGCAAACAAATTTCATGTCCCAATTTAGAGGTTTAGGTTTAGTAACGTGTGTGTGGACACCTGCAGTGTGTTAGTGAATGCCCAAGCCTGTCTGTACCACAGCGTTGCTATGGGATACCCTGCTGACCCCTAAGAGCATGTAGTTGGTGAAATTTATGGGATGGCAAAGAAAGGAGGTACAAGCTCATCCTTTTGTCCATGCAGTTGTCGGGGACCAAAAACCAACATGCATAGAAACACACAGAGACCAACGTACTCGCCCATACAACCTTTAACATTGACAAGATCCTTCTGCTAGAAAGGACACAACTAGAACTAGCCAGGCTGTTGGTTCCCGATTCCCTGGTCTAAAACACAGCTACAATATGAATCTACAAATTACAAACAGTGACGGCACAAATTGTACATGATTCCATTAGTGTCCATTATTATATGACAGTCTCCGTCCCAGCCGGGCCTCCAGGTGCAGGGTGGGTAGAGGGTAGGTGGTGTCGTCTCAGTCCCACCAGGGGGCCACCAGCCTGGGCCTCTGACTCACTCTGGACTGAGGATTTTGAGAGGCCTCAATCACACACACACACACACACACACGCACAAACACACACACACACACACACAGGCACTAGAAACCAAAAATCCTGCATTCAACCTCCCACTGCACAGGCAGGTCACATGGCAGTACTAGCAGTCTTTCCTTCACTAGTTGCCTGAGGAAGTGGGAGACACACTCAGATACACACTGAAACACATCCGCTTATACAGGCTGCTGCTGCATCCCTGCTTTGACCATGTCGTGAACCCAGTTGCTTTCTGACCCCAATGTATGGGTGAGCGCCCCCAACACTGTGAGTGTGTGTGTGTGTGTGTGTACAGTCTGTTTGCTCCAGTCATGCTGGTGTTGCCGTTAGCACTCCGTTTTTTAACTTCGTATTTATTGGCCCATCTCCGCGGTGATGGTTGTAGTCAGGGGAGATCGGAATGTGTGGCTGACATCCAAAAGTGAGCAATGATGTGTGTGCCTGTTTTCTGTGTGGAGTTGTGTGTGATCTTGTCTGCTGTCTCCTATTTTTCCTTTGCTGTCTCCACGCCCACCCCTCACTCTCCTCTGTCCTGCCCTCTTCATCCATTCTCCCTCTTCGTTCTCCTCTTCTACCCAGGGATCCCCACTCAGTACTGACTGGCATGTGCTGAGTATGTCTATTTGTGTATGTATGTATGTGTGTGTGTGTGTCTCTGTGTGTGTGTGTGTGTGTGTGTGTGTGCATAAGTGAGTGGATGTGGGTATATGTAGGCATACGTTTTTATGAGTGCGTGTGCGTGTGCGTGTGCGTGTGTGTTAAACTGCATTTACACACAGTATTTGATCTGTCTCATAACCACTAAACCAACACACAGCTAATGTTAGTACGGATCTTAATTTGAGGCTTACACAAAACCCTTTCTCCCCTTTTCCCTCCATCTCTTTTCCTCTCGCTTTCTTTTATCTTCTCTCTCTTATCTCCATCATTTTTCCAAATGGTCTATCCTTTTCTCTCGTCCCTCTCCCCTTTCATTCCCCCTAATAAAGAACAGTCATCTCTACCTCTTTCTACCCCAATGCCTTTGCTCTATATTTTTCCCCCTCCTCTTTATATACCTCTCTTTCTATCTATCTTTGTTTCTCTACCTTTTTCTCTTCACCTCTCATTCTCCACTCTCTTTCTTTGTCACTCCACTCTATCTCCCTCTATCGTGAGAGGCCAGTAGGATATCTGTGTGTCGTGTGTATAAACGATGGTTAAATACAGCCGAAAAAGCCTTTCATTTCCTCATTAAGACCAAAGTCTGCGTTTCCACTGTTTTACTTAGCCTAACCCCTGCTCCCACACACACACACACACACACACACACACACACAGACACACACACAGACACACACACACACAGACACACACACACACGCCGCCCTCTGCTCTAACCCTTCACCTTCCCCCGCACCACTGCACGGAAACACAGGAATGTTCTAAAACGTTCTAAAATGCTCTAATTTGGAAAACACAACTTTAATCAGCAGCATGCTTGTGTTTGATGTGTGTCTGTGTGTGTGTGTGTGTCTGTGTTTGTGTGGGTGTGTCTTTGTGTGTCCTTGTGTGTGTGTTTGTGTGCAGCCTGCCACTGTTTCTCATTTGTAGTTATTGTAATTGTTTCCTTGCGCTGTGGTTTACACGGGGGCACTCCGAGCCAATAGGAGGACTCAAGAGAGTCATGTGATTCCCACCAAAAACTTAGCGCTTGGAAATGCAGCCTCTCTTCTTGGTTCATCTCTAAGAGATGGCAGCTAGCCTAGTGGTTACAGTGTTGGGTCCAAGGGTCACTCAGTGTCTCTAGTCCCTGAGCTGGTCAAAACCAAGACAGTTAAACTGATTGCCGATCTCTACCTTTGCTCTGTTTAAATGTTTTCATTCCACCACAATGCACCTGGGTCAACATTCACCCACCTCCCTCCCTTTCCCTCTGTCCCCCTCTCTCTCTTTCCTTTCTGGGACAGGTCTCTGCTGTCAGAGGACAAGCTGGTGTTCTGTAATGGCCTGGTGCTGAGCAGGTTCCAATGTCTCAGGGGCTTTGGGGAGTGGTTGGACTCTATCAGGGACTTCTCCTCTCATCTACAGAGTCTCAACCTGGACACTTCTGCCTTCTCCTGCCTGGCTGCCCTGGTGCTGCTCACAGGTAACACACACACACAGACACACACAATCACACAAAAGGTAACACACACCCAATCCTTTGTTGGTGGGCTTTACGTTAAGCCTTTGGTAACTCAGTGTCAGACTGACGTCAGACACATACGCACGCACACATTTACACTCCTCTGTCCGGAAGGTACACCTGATCTCCGGCAGCACCTGCTTCGCAGCTGGCCCCTAATCAGAGTGTGAACCACGTAGGTGAATCACTGATTCCTGTGTACGTGTGTGTGTGTTAATGTGTAAAATGACACAGATGACACAGGAGCAACATCTATACTAGACATTTGTGCATGTATGGAAAGTGTGTATAAATTACTATATATTGTGGTGCTATCACGCCCACACCCCATGAATCAGCGCCACGCCAACACCCCGTCAGAAAAAGCTGGTAGCATCCGGAATCTTCTGAGGGCAGCCAGCCGGGGCAGTCCCAAACAACACACCTGCCTCCTGCTGGGACCTCATCAGGGGAGGTATTTAAGGGCTCCTAGGAGGCAGCTCAGGGTGAGGGTGCCAGGGCAGCAGAAATTACAACCACTGGCACCCAGTCCTCCCCAACCACCACCGCCTCCCCGTAAAAGGGGATTTGTTTGAGTTCTCCCTCACCTTCTCCCCTCATTGTTCTGGTTAAGTTGATAAAACGTCCACAAGGGCCCTGAACACACCTTATGTGTCTGTTCCCTCTGTCTCCACCTGTTACAAAATATGTAAATGGATAGATAGATCCTAACGGTAACCCTAAGCCTAATAACTACCCCTAACTGAAAACATTTGGAATTTTCACTTCACCTAACAAAAACACTTCAGCACAGTGAGTAGAGAGATAAAAGCAGAGTAGAGGCACTTTATGTCATTCTTTCATTTACCCTAGTTTCACTTCTTTATGCCTAAAATGTTACACGGCCCAATTCCCTCCTTCCTCCTTTCCCTGTCCATCACCCTCCCCTCCTCCTCCCCTCTCTGGGGGAGCACTTAACTCCGTGCCGGATCGACCTGATCACCGTGGAGCTCGGCTCCGGAATGGTGTCCACACGGATCTCAGTGGCACTCTGCCACCTCCACGCAGCTCACGGGACACTGCTACTGTAGAGCCGGCAGAGCCGCTAGGGCTATCGACCGCAGCAGAGTGGCCTTGGCAGAAAGACAGCCATCGATCCCTCCCCAGGAACTCAGCTAGAGAGAGAGAAAGAGGGGATTCAGAAATGAAAGAGGGGTAGAGAGGTGAGAGAGGAAGTATGAGAGGGTTTTGAAAGCTGCCTCACTCGGTCAGAAGTGAAAGAGACTTCGATGGTGACTCTCCAGCAGCACACACACAAGAGACAAAAGAGTTCCACACACACAACAGACAAAAGAGTTCCGCACACACAACAGACAAAAGAATTCCACACACACAACAGACAAAAGAATTCCACACACACAACAGACAAAAGAGTTCTGCACACACAACAGACAAAAGAGTTCCACACACACAACAGACAGAGTTCCGCACACACAACAGACAAAAGAGTTCCGCACACACAACACACACAACAGACAAAAGAGTTCCGCACACACAACACACACATCAGATAAAAGAGATCCGCACACACAACACACACACATATGACACAACAGACAAAAGAGGTCCACACACACAATACAAATAACACACACTACAGACACAACAGACAAAAGACTTCCGCACACACAACAAACAAATGTTTTACACACACAGCACACAACAGACCAAATAGTTCCACACATACAACACACATAACAGACAATGAACACAATCCAGATAATAGACACCTCACACTAAAGCTAACATTACAAAGATCTACGCCCACAACCCTCACACACACACACAGCACATGTATACCCTTCAATACACCACCGCTGAGACTGACTATAGTGGATGCCTTGTGTGTGTGTGTGTGTGTGTGTGTGTGTGTGTGTGTGCACATTAATTGTATTGTAAACCAGCAACAATTATGAGAATTGTTGGTTAGGTTTAGGGAAAACTGGATTTTTAATACATTTTTGTTCCCTTGATGTCTTCACAAGTCTAGTAAAACGTGTGTGTGTGACGGTCTGGACACCCTGTTCTCTACAGAATGAGTTAGTGTCACATTAAGGCTGGTCGTGGTGCCAGTAGGGTTGCTAAGGCCAGTGAAGTGTGTGTCTGTGTGTGTGTGTGTGTGTGTGTGTCTAATCACATTTGGCTGCCCACAGAAGCGAATAATCTGCTAATTGTTGAGTACTGGCTACTTGTGTTGATGTCAATTTAGAGCGGGGGATGTGTGTGTGTGTTTTTATGTTAAAGTGTCACAGGACTCTGGGGTGGGAGGTATATTAGGTTAGTGTGTGTGTGTATTGATCTGCAGTGAGAGACAGACAGGGTGTGTGTGTCTAGGCTGTTTGGAAACCCTCTGTAAGGTTTAAGGCTGTGAAAACATGATAACAACATGATCCACAGGAACTAATCAGATGGAATTAAATGAGATTGGAATTAAATTAAATTGAATTAAAAAAAGGAGCTCATGTTTAGACCTGGCGGCAAGTGAGAGAAGCACTTGGTGTGTGTGTGCGTGCGTCTCTTTATTTGTCAGGGTGTGTGTGTGGTGTTTAACCCATCTCTCTCTGTCTCCACAGAGCAGGTGCCAGGACTTAAGGACAGTAAGCGTGTTGAGGAGCTGCAGAACAAGGTTGTCTGTTGCCTTAGAGACCACCTGGGCTTTGGGCCCTCCTCCTCATCCAAGGCCACGCCCGCTCTAAGTCGTGTGCTAGGTGTGAGGGCGGAGCTCCGTTCCCAGAGGACCCAAGGCCTGCAGAGGATCTTCTACCTGAAGTTGGAGGACCTGGTCCCGCCCCCACCCCTGATTGACAGGTTCCTGGACACTCTCCCCTACTGATGCTGTCCTGTCTTATTCCACCAACACACACGTGTCACATCCTGTTTAAGACACGCCCCCCCAGAGCACATGGACACACCCGGAGGAGCGAGACTTGCTGAGATGCACTGAGAGACGGCGAATCAAATTGCTTTTCACTCATAAAGGACAACCAATCCAAAATGTTTTTCACGCAAAAGACAGTTACTCATATGCTTACCACTTTTTATCTGGTCCTCATTTTCTCATATAATGGAGGATGGGAGGATTCAAAAAGGATGAGAAAAATGAAAGTGACATTTATCTGTCCTATTTTTATCTGTCTATGGCTGAAAGAAGAAAAATACAAGTTTTTTCTTTGTCTTCAGTCTGCTGGCCTGCTTCAGTCTGCTGGCCTGCTTCAGTCTGACTTGATTCAGTCTGAAGTTTATAGCAGTCTGTCCTAGGGCGAGCTGGATTAGAGACATGCAGGCTATGTGAAAGACTGTGTGATGCTCTGATGATGTCCCAGGGAAACAGAAGCTGTGTTTTTGTAATTCCTCCTGTGAAATTGAAGGAAAGGGACGAAATGGAGATGTGTCATCACTCAAGACGATGTACAGCATGAGTTTGGGTAACCAGGAAGTCTGTGTGTATGTTAGCATAGACACAACACAGAATCTCCAACAGAATGCATTAAAGCACACCAACAAACCAACACACCAACACACACACATTGAAGTAACCGCCGTTTGGCTCTTGTATCGAAGTGCAATTTCTTAAGTGCTATCTTGTAAAAAAAGCAACAGCTAGAGATGGAGAGGTTTCATTTCAAACTCTAAATTATTTTAATACTAAGACTGGCTAGTACTGTCAGTCTATCAGTAGCTCCTGGAGAGAGATAGCTGAGAGGAGATACTGAGCACTAACCATCGATGACCGAGTCTGTCCGACGGAAATGGCTGTAGTAGGCTCAAATTAACTCATAGGATTAGGGAGAGAAGAGCGCGAGCAGAATTTGGCTTAAAGCACTTACATCCTCAGATGGAGAGAGGCGCAGACACACGCCCACCTTGCTTCCTGAGAGAGGGAGAGGAATCGGGGTCAGCGGAGGAGAGAGGGGCAGGAAGGTGCTCGGTGGATGACTTTAAGGGGTCTTGGGGGGTTGAAACATTCCACGGTCAAGCTGTTTTCGTATGTTTGTAAGAGTCTGTGAGAGATTGGAGGATGTGTTACTGTTTATGTGTGTCCGTGTTGGAGTGCAGGAAGGTACACATGGTGGTTATAAGCTGTTATAAGCTCTTATATGGTTAAGACAGCGTGGCCCGTGTTCATTTTGTCAGACTGCGGCTGTGGGTGTGGACATCCCTCCCCCAGGCCAACACCACCTCACACCACTGACTCACTCACAGGCAGCCGTTTGACGGAAGAAAAAAAAACAAATTCTATAGATATATAAATATATATTAAAAAAACTAATATTTTGAAGTGTTTTTAGCTTTTTCAAATATTGTGGTACGAGTTGTGCATTGTTTTTTGAAGAAGAGAAATGAAAAGTTAAAAAAATGTTTTTTTTTTCAATGTCCCCCTCTGGTTGGCGTTTCCTGGTAGTTTTTTTTGTTCTTTCTCTTTGGTTCACTGGAGTTTCTGTTCAGCACTTTGACATCATAAAGTAGACCTGATTATTCTGACTGACTGAGTCGGCTGTTTCTATCACCATCATCATCATCACGGTGATCATCATCACTCAATACACTCCGTACCGTGGAATAATATTCTATCAGGACGATAACCAGAGGATTCACCACCAGGGATTGATCCAGCACACATTTCTAAATAAAATGAAATAAAAATCATTGAATATGTGTGGGATGTGTACTGGAGTGCTTATATGCGTGTGCGTGTGTGTGAGTGTGCGTGTGTGTATGTGTGTGTGTGTGTGAGTGTGTGTGTGTGTATGTGTGTGTGTGTGTGTGTGTGTGTGTGTGTGTGTGGTGATGGTTGCTTCCTCTTGACAAGAGGCCACTCCTCTCCTAATAGACTCTTTGGCTCACCCAGAGGAGAGGTGGAATAGGATTGGGATGAGGAGGGATGGGAAGAGGAGGAGGAGGATGAAGGAGGAAAGGATGAAGGAGGAGAGGATGAAGGAGGAAAGGATGAGAGGGTACTTGTAAGTATAAGGCCCAGATGGTCTACCACCCTCGTTAAACAGGATCGATCGCCATGGGGACATTTCACAGCACACTGCCTATACTGTCACTACAATCCCCCCCCAACACACACACACACACACACACTCACACAAAAACTACAGCGCGATCATACTTTCACTGACTAACAATCATTCACAACAAATACACAGTCATCAAGGTGCTTAACGGTTTAGAACCGCGGTCTGGTGGTGGAAGGTGTGTGAGTGTTCAGTACGCTCAAACACCTTGTCTCTCTGTCAGAGACCACGATGTTTCTGTGTAAGCTGACAGGTGAAATGACACAATGTGTTTGAACTCAGAGTGTGTGTGTGTGTGTTTGTGTGTGTGCGTGCGTGCGCGTGTGTTGAATCTTTCTCTGAAACAGGCAGTGACAGTGCTGAGTGACGAGTAACTTAACACTAACACAGATAGAGCTCAATGAGAGGATTGAAAGTCAGGCACACACACACACACACACACACACACACACACAAGAAGGAGCTGTCAGTCTCTGCCAGCCAATCGATCAGTGCTGACAGATAGCAGTTACCCCTGAGGCTTCATTAGAACTCCCATTAGAAGACACTCACACAGGAACACACATACACACACAGACACACACATAAACACACAAGCACACACAGGCAAACACAGGCACACACAGACATATACAGACACACACAGGCACACACATATACACACACAGGCACACACAGACACATACAGACATACACAAGCACACACAGACACACACATACACACACAGGCACACACAGACATATACAGACATACACAGGCACACACAGACACACACATGCACACACCCATGTTTTTTATATATCCTTTTGGGGACCTGAATCCACACCCTGACCGAGAAATCCACGGTCCCTGTCCCCTAGTCCTAAACCTAATCTTAACTCTAATCCTAACTTTAACCATCCCTTAACCCTAACTTTTATGACTAAACGTCATCCAGCCATAATGCCTGACTTATCCTTTAACCTAACTGGTAATGCCTAACCTGAAAATAACCTTCATTTCTAACACTATGCCCTGTGGTGTTTTTCATAAATCTATCCTCTAGTCGGGGTTGGCCAAAATACCTTTTGCAAACTGATTGTTCAGGTTTTTCTATTTTTATGTGGACATTTGGTCCCCACAAGTAAAACGCATAATTTGGAGTGTAATGTAGTATTCATGAAGTCCAGGGGTACCCCAACGAAACGCTTCCTCTCCTACTGAGACACTCTATTTGGATTACACTGAGACAAACTGCACCTGCGTCCTGCCACCCAGGTACACTCTCAAAACAGACAGACATCAAATACAGATAGACATCAAGACAACAATATGTTGTTGTGGCGTGATGTGGGTGTCCAGACTTTCCCTGTCTGCTCAGCTCCACCCCCTCAGTGTCAGTTGTGGCTCTATCTTTCTGCTGCGGGATTCTCCCTTTGGGACACACAGACACACGATCACACTCGGGGAGCCCCCCTAGAAAAAGATGCCTCCCCAAACACACTCTCCTGCCACAACAGGATGCGTGTGTTTGTGTATATATATATATATATATATATATATATATATACACACACTTTTTGTATTTTAGTATCATTGTGGAGACCCAACTAATTATTTCAATTACAATTGCATTTTCTCACACACGCACACACACACACTTTTTGTATTTTAGTATCATTGTGGAGACCCAACTAATTATTTCAATTACAATTGCAATTTATCAACTCTAAACCTAACCTTAACTCTAATTTAGACCAAACTATAAACATAACTCCAAAGTTCCTACTAGGTTGCTATTTAGCTACTTTGTTATCACAAGTATATAAAAATAAGGAGCCCCACCCCAAACAAAAACACACACACAGTGTACTGTATAAACCCAAAACATTATTTCCATTCAAAATCCAATTTTCTGCAACTGTAATCATTAACCAAAAATGAACACTAATTGTAACTTTTACTAAAAAAACAACTCCTAAGCTGGAAATTGTATTTTTCCTAATGGACACCTGCAATTCCATGTCCCCACCAGTTTAGTAAAATGTGAAAACACACATACATGTTCACACACTCAAACACAGTACATAACAATAGAGAGCCACAGGAGATGGCAAATTCATAATAATACACCCTTCTACCCTTCTGGCTGGGGCAGATCGTGCACCTGGCACCACTCAATCCCTACTAGCAACTCCACCTCATCATTTTGAGTGTTTATCTATGTGTGTGTTTTAGGTCTAACTACGCTGATGGGGACCAAATGTCCCCATGAGTATAGTAAAACCACAGATGGTCAATTTCTGGCTCAGGGTTTAGGTTTAGGGTCAAACGTACAATTAATTTTAGAGTTAGAATTGGGGTTTCTTTAAGGTCCAGGCATTGTTGGTTATGATTAGGGTTAAGGTTAGGTATTACACCTATGTAACGTTTAGGCATAAATGTTACTTTATTGAGGTTATGGTTAGAGTTAGATTAGGGTTGGGTTAAGATTAGGGTAAGGGTTACGGTTAGGGTTAGGTTTCGGGTTAAGATTAGGGCAAGGGAGCATGCAATTTCTATTTTCCGGTCCCCTTGAGGTCAGCTGTGAAAACTTGTCTCTGTGTCTGTATATGTGTGCGCGCTCGTGCGTGCGCGTGTTTATTTGTGTACTTGCGCGCGCTCGTGTGATTGACTGAGTGGAAATTCCAGCTGTCCTTGCGCGTCACACATTGGTCGATTTTATTTGCCTGACAGAATCAATATTGTGTATGCAATCAATATGGATACAACTTGTCGGAAGTTCAATTCTCGCTTTTATAATCCTAAACCCTATCCTAATAAAATAAGTTAATTCTCTGTTTTACAAAGAAATACAAATCTATTGGTATAATATTCACTATTAAACATTCAATAATCACTCTCACAGTGACGGACCGATGTCTCTCTGTGGGTTTTTAGTCGGAAGTAATTCGTCTACGCACAAGGAAGAGAGTTGTTTATAAACACAAGAGAAAGTTGGATTTCGAAAGTCAGATCGGTTACAAAATAGGCTAGAATTGTTATACTCTGGTGGGTTTTACATTAAGTAAGTAATGTGTTCACTATCTGAAAGCGAAATATATGTATGACAATTTTGAATTATCATTCAGCTTCGATAGTTAATAACTCACATGACATACGTAATTGGATTCGGATTTGACACTGACAGTTGAAAATGTTCATAAATATTGTAGTGCCAAGGTAGGTAGATAAGATTTTACGGTAGCTCGGTGGAAATTGCGCTGTGTTATAGATCATTAAATTCCTTCTTGATCGAGCTAGGAAAGGTTTCTTTTGTCATTTGTTTCAGCTGCAGTCACTACCGTCAACGGTAGGTGCTATCCGGGATCCATGCGCTGTGTGGGGTCGCGTTGAAGATCTCGGATAATAATGACCTAACGCGTCAACAGCTAGATAGCTAACTAACATGTTTACATAGCTCGAGACAGACTGAAAGATGATTCACACCATGGGCACGAAACATTCAGTAAATCTCCCTCCTAGCTCACAATGCTTTGTCTGATGAATTTATTTTTGGATTGCAGGGGGGTGTAAGAGAGGGAGACATCAAGGTTAGGTGATGATGATGATGAATAAGATGAGACAACATTGTATTTCTATGCTCCCAACTTTCATCTAGACCACGGAGTGAGAGTAATCAGAGCAGGTGTGTATAGTTGTGAGTGGAGGTCTGTCACACTGTGATTTGCCACCTGGGGTCAAAGTTCAGGGAGGATGTCAGAGGATGGGGGCAAGTTGACACTAAGGCGCCTGGAGGGGCCAATCCACAAGTTCACTAAAGTAGCCCTGCCGACAGACCTGGAGAGATTACAGAGACACCACAACAATATACTGAAGGTAAAACTTAACCACCGACTTCAAGTTATTCAGTAGAAGCCAGACAAAAGAGAAATGTCTGAATTGTTTTACTGTGTTACAGTTCCAGCGTTGTGAACAATGGGATCGCCTTCATCAGGAGCACATTAATGCAAGCCGCACTGTGCAGGTAAATCACAAGAAACACAAACACACACACACACACACACACACTGGCCATGGGCTGAATGTGTATGTTGTGAGACGTGGCTGTGTTCCTGCTGGAACTACACGCATGTATGTCATTGAGTGTGCATTCTATACGGTGTGTGTGTGTGTGTGTGTGTGTGTGTGTGTGCAAAGTGTGTGTAAAGCACTGCAAAGTGGGTTCTCACAATGAAACCACAATCTCTCAGAAGGTGACGGATTCACCCTCACCCCCACTTCCACACACCCCATTTTTACCAGATCCCATGGGGACTGGTAAAGTGCTTTCCTGTGTCTATATGGCATGAGTGTGTTTTCTGTTCCCCGGGCTGGGTGTGTGTGCATGTTTCTGTGTAAGTAACCTGAAGAGGGCTGGTCAGACAGGGACGGTATACAGAAAGAATGAACAGAGTAAACGAGAAAGTAAAAAAAAATATATATATATATATTATTGCATAAATGACAGAGGGAAGGAGAGGAAAGATGAGAGGGAGAGAAACATCTCTCAAGACAGGAGGTGAAATAACAGGAAGTGGGCTTGTATGCTTTCTATTTCTCTCTATTCATTCCACTATTTTCATCTGTCACTTATTCTTTTTTCTGTCCTGTATAGAGTATTTACCAGCATTTGTGTTTTAGCATCATGTGTGTTTGGTTCTGCCCTGCTGTTTATCTGGTAAACTGAAGTTCTGCTGTTTCATATGCCTGTCTGTCCCCCACTGACTGACTGACTGACTGACATACAGATGCAGGAGGGGACTGCCCCATCCTTATTTCCTTCCTCAAGTGAGAAAAACAGTGTGAGAAAACTTGTTACATACAACACACACAACTACAGTACACATCTTCCAATCAGTCTGTATTTCTAGAATTGTCTTTTTGCCCATTTTCTCAGACACATGTTTAACCAGCAGTCTTCAGCAGGAAATAAAGGATACTCACCTGTTGCTATTCTTGTTGTTGACATTTTGTTTGAGTGTGTGTCTGTGTGTGCATACGTGCATGCATGCACAGTCTGTCAAGTATATGCTAACAGGTTATTAGCAATCTGACAGGTGTGCCTTCCCGTGGTCTTAGCAGATCATTGCTAATCCAGTCTGCAGTTGTGTGTGCGTGCGTGCGTGCGTGCGTGCGCGTGCGGGCGTTGTGAGGTGCTGCAGTGGGTGTGTGTTTATTCATCTAATTAGTGTGTGAGTGGGAGCATCTATTGGCTGTGACCTCATGACCCTTATTCTGCTCTGCCCTGGGGGCTGATGGGTAGGCTGTAATCCTGCCTGTCATCCCCACAGCACTACCCCTCCTCACCCCCCTCTCAGCCGAGGCTCTGACACCTGTCTTTATTAGATGTCTTTCTTTCGTGTGTTTCTACACCTGTCTGTCTTTTATTAGGTGTCTTTCTCCTGTGTCACTTTTTAATTTCATCTACTGGATGACGTTTTGAATCTCTCTCTCTCTCTCGGTGTAGCAGTTGAGAGCAAATGTTAGAGAGATGGAGAAGCTGTGTGGGCTTGTCCGCCCAGAAGATGGCCCCATTCTGGAGAGGCTGGTTCAGCCAATCCGAGATCGAGCGTCCACTGCCGCCCAGGACTTCCTGCTCCTGCATTCTACCCCTGTTCCTGTGCCACATGCATGCCTCACAGAGTCATCCTCAGGTAGCCCATCCCCAGCCCTCTTCAACATCATTCCATTCTAAGGCAACCCTGGTAGCCTCCTGTATTGGAAATTGCAGTGACATGTCAACGGATAATAGTTACCACTTACCTTGTCCATCAGGTGGTTCCCATGGTGATGACCTGGGCGGGGAGCCTTCTCATGTCAGTCAAACACAGCTCCTCCTCCCAGTCATCCCCCACAATGAGAGTGCGGCTGAATCCTGGGACACTCTGGAGGAGGTGGGAACAAAATGAGATATTAGACTGTATCTTTGACATCTTGTGCATACAACGGTCAAGTTAATGTGTGTTTGTGTATGTCAGGACCTGAAGGAGCTCAATGGTTTGGTGACAGAGTTCTCCATGCTGGTCCATGTGAGTACATTCCCTGTCTTTGTGTCTGCTTGGTGTGGATGGAGACAGGGCGGATGACCGTAACGGGGCTAAAGAACACCGTAAGCCTAAAGTGGCTAAAATGACCGTGTTGTTAGCAGGCCGTTGTCAGAAACTGCAGCGAGAGAGCTAGCCTAGCCTAGCGTCTGTGGTTGTTTTCCTGCTGCGGCTCCTTAGGGAGACGGTCACAGCACACCACAGGTTAGCTGTGGGTCTGCAGGCAGGTGTACGGCTGGGGGGAGGGTGCTGGAAAATGGGCCACCGGGAGAGGAGGGGGGGAGAGGGGCAAGGTGGAGGGGCGGTGTATCCATGGGGAAGAGAGTGGTGATGGTGTCGTGGGGGAGAACAGGGGCAGCAGGGCGTATGGTGAACCAGAAGGAGAACAGATGACTGAATCTCACTCTTATCCTCTCATGGAGGGAGGGTTTAAAACAGTGAAAGGGTGGGGGGGGGGGCTTCAGAGACGTGGGATAGAGACTGGTTTCCTAATCCCTTATGTGTTCCAGTCAGGTTTTCAGTGATGTCTGCAGACTGAAGCATTTGACTGCTACAATTAGGACATTTGGCATGGCAATATGCAATGGTTTACTTCTTAAAAATACTCTGAAGAGGAGAAAGGTGTGTTGGCGTGTGACTTGATTGAACCATATTATGGGGTAAATGTGCTGTGATTGGTTGAAATTGGGAGCCCTCCTAAATGCACTGCAGTTATGGGTGGTAATGGGATGATCTGGCTGTTTCCAGCAGAAACGACGTGTGATTTGGTGGATATTCAAGCCCTTGCATATTATGTGGGATATTGTGGATTTTTGTTAAGAATTCTGCAATCCCAGACTCCCACAGGGGCATCTATCTGTGTGTGTGTGTGTGTGTGTGTGTGTGTCAGAGGAGAGAGCATAGAGATGTTATTAGTCTGTTGTCTCTCTTGGGTGACTGGTCTCATTCAGGGACCAGTACCTAACCTCTCAGCTCAGGGTAAACGTGTGTGGTTGTGTGGGTGTGTGCGTGCATATACCTGGGGGATCTCAAAGAGGATTGGAGAAGAATTTTGAGACCGAGAGTAGGACAAAAACAGTCTCAGTGTTTAGCAGTAGCCTGCCAGTGTCTGACTGAGTCGCTCTTCTCCCTAGGTCACACACACACACACACACACACACACACACACACAGGCTTTCTAGAGGCAAGCAGGTTCTCCGCCAGACATCCATCTGGGAGGTCAATAGAGGGAGGGACGGATGAAGACATGGGAACGTGAGGGAGGATGATGGACTGAGTTGCCAGTGAGAAAGAAGGGAGAGAGGGATGGATGGTGTCCAGCACACACAGAGAGATGGGGACAGCTGCCACTCTGAATATTTCATGAGTTCCTCACAATACACCCCCCTGCTTCCCCACCCCAATATAATCTCCCCTGCCTTGCCTTGACCCTACCTAGACCTCCCCTCCCCCCACACTCAGACGCACACCCTCACTCCCCCAAATCTGTGGTGCTGTGTAAAGAGGGACCAAGCCGGAGTGTCTCCAATGTATAAACCGTGTGTGTGTGTGTGTGTGTGTGTGTGTGTGTGTGTGTGTGTGTGTCTCAGTCCCAGCAGGAGAAGATCGACAGCATCGAGGAGAACATCAACACAGCAGCAGCTAACGTGGAGGAGGGAACCAGGAGCCTCGGAAAGGTGCGTGCGTGTGCGTGTGCGTGTGCGCGTGCGCGTGCACTTGTGTGTGGTGTTTGGGGATCGATGGCACTTTGCCTCTCAGCCATTCTACAGCGTTTGTCCCTATTGATCCAGCTGAATACGGAGGAAAGCTGCAATTAAGGAAATAAAGAGAGCGATTGAAAGGGGGGTTAAGAGGTAGAGTGATGGAGGGAGTGGGGGGGGGAGTCGGGGGTGTTGTAGACAGAGACTGAAGTGTGTGTGAGGCAGTGTGTGGGTGCAGTGGGTGAGGTAAGGGAGGAATGGCTGTTTAATACTGTTTGGGCTGCTGGCTGATACACATCAGGCCTGGGTTCACAAGTGTATTTTAGTATTTGTTTTTTAATTCAATAAGTCTTTATTTTTTGTTTCCAAAAACATTGGGACACCGCGTAAAATGCAAATAAAACAGAATACAATGATGTGCAAATCATTTATCTCGATATTTAATAGAAAATAGTACAAAGACAACACATCAAATATTGAAACTGAGATTGTATTGTTTTTGGAAAAATACATGCCCATTTTGAATATGATGCCAGCATCACATTTAACAAATTTTGGGACAGAGGCATGTTTACCACTGTGTTGCATCACCTCTTCTTTTAACAATACTTTGTAAGTGTTTAGTAACTGAGGAGAAAAATTGCTATAATTTTGAAAATTAAATTATTTCCTATTCTTGCTTGATCTAGGATCATTTTCATTTCATAATGCGCCCAATCTTATCAGTGGGTGACAGGTTTAGGTTTAGCACCCGGACTCTTTTACTACCAAAACAATGTGGTTTGGCATTGTCTTGCTGAAATAAGCAAGGCCTTCCCTGAAGAAGACTGTCTGGATGGCAGCATATTTTGCTAAAAAACCTATATATATTTTTCAGCATTAATGGGGCCTTAACAGATGTGCAAGTCACCCTGCCATGTGCACTTATGCACCCCCATACCATCATGGATGCTGGCTTCTGAACTGTGCACTGATAAAAAGCTGAATGCTCCCTCTCCTCTTTAGTCTGGAGAATATATGGTTTCTTCTTTGCATTGTAGAGTTTTAACTTGCATTTGTGGATGTAGTGATGTAATATTTTCACAGACAATAGTTTTCAGAAGTGTTTTCCTGAGCCCATGCAGGCACTACCAGGCCTGTACTGAACCTACAGAAACGAGCCTGTTTTAATGCAGTGCCATTTGAGGGCCTGAAGATCTCGACCATCAATATTGGTTTTTGGCCTTTTCCCTTATGTACAGAGATTTCTCCAGATTCTCTGAATCTGTAGATAATGAGTTCCCCAAACGTTTTGCAATTTTACCTTGAGAAATGTTCTTAATAAATTGTTGCACTATTTTCCTGTGCAGCCTTTCACTGCACAGGCAAATTATTTTGTTATTAAATGTAAAATCTGCTATATTTTACCAATCATAATGCAAGTGCTGTTACTGTCAGAGGAATAACCTCTGTGCAAATGTAAGTATCTGCTGATGATGGATAATGCAAGTTCTTGTGCTGCTGTTTAGACATCGATGTAGGGTATTTTCTCACCAAAGGACTGACGAGTTTATCCAAGCGCTGGAGTGTGAGGCTTGAGTTTCCGGGCTGGTGCTGAAAATGCATGTATAGACATGGCATAAATGTCCCCCTGGAGAGAGCCAAGTAAGACACTGAGGCAATGATTATCTCACATAGGGACTGACGGGTTCATCCTTGCATTGGAATGCGAGGATTGAGATACCGGGATGTTGAAGTTCATGCAGTCCCCCTGGAGACAGCTGAGAATTGATACTGGGGTGTTGAAGTTCATGCAGTCCCCCTGGAGACAGCTGAGAATTGATACTGGGGTGTTGAAGTTCATGAAGTCCCCCTGGAGAAAACTGAGAATCGATACCAGGGTTTTGAACTTCATGCAGTCCCCCTGGAGACAGCTGAGATAGAGAATTGTAACAATCTGCACTTTAAAGCAAATTAATTTGCTTCTATGTATGAATTGTGCTATATAAATAAACTTGCTTGCTTGCTGGTGAGGCTCTACCAGGCCTGAACTGAACCTACAGACGAGACCAGGCGCAGGGTGTCTCCCCTGGTGAGGCTCTACCAGGCCTGAACTGAACCTACAGACGAGACCAGGCGCAGGGTGTCTCCCCTGGCGAGGCTCTACCAGGCCTGAACTGAACCTACAGACGAGACCAGGCGCAGGGTGTCTCCCCTGGCGAGGCTCTACCAGGCCTGAACTGAACCTACAGACGAGACCAGGCGCAGGGTGTCTCACCTGGTGAGGCTCTACCAGGCCTGTACTGCAGCCATCGTCCTGTTTGTTTAGAGGCATTTTTGCCTTCAGTCTTGAATTTTCAGCAAGTGATACAGATGCTCAATTGGATTCCGGTCAGGTGATTGACTTTGTCATTACATTACATTTTTATCCCTGAAAAACAAGTTGCTTTAGCAATATGTTTGGGTCATGGTTCCACTGTTAAGCTGAAGTGACTTGAGGCCATTGGTTGGATCTGAGCAGATGTTTCTATTGACCTTGGAATTCCTTCTACTGATGCAATTAGCAGTAACATAGACACACTGTATTATTAAGAGTCATTGCCCCTGAGTCGTTTGCCCCCGAGTCGTTTGCCCCCGAGTCGTTTGCACCCGAGTCGTTTGCCCCCGAGTCGTTGCCCCCGAGTCGGTTGCCCCCGAGTCGTTGCCCCCGAGTCGTTGCCCTTGAGTTTTTTTATCGAAGTGACCTGGCTACATCATGTGGTTCAACCAAAATGAAATGCAATTTGTTAATATTACTAAATAACATCATTTTCCCCCATGTGTCATGATACATTACAATAATACAGAGTACAGAGTAGAGGACCGTCCATCAGCAGAAAGATAATCATATCTCCCACATGATAGAACATCTCTATTGTTTGTCATGACAGAGGATCATTATTAATGGCAAACGGTGTGCCACCACTAAAATCCTATTATGTTGGTGCCAAATTAAAACAGTTTTAAGGGGGCACATGACTCCGAGCTCCTCTGTGCTTGGGGCTTCAACAATATTGAGAATATGCATGCTGTAGCCCCTATTCCTAGACAGTTCAAGTAGGATCAGATACTATTGGTTGACACTCCAAGCAGCTAGATGACATGTTAGTCAGTAGCCATGTAGTTCACCACAAGCCAGTCTGATATCCGTGCATTTTCTGGGCCTTCTGCTGGGCCTCATCACAGTAAAATATTGAGTCCTTGAGCTGTTGCTTTGGGTTGTGTGTGTGTGTGTGTTTGTTTGATAGAGATGTGAGCATGTGTGTGTGTTTGTGAGAGAGAGATATGAGCATGTGTTTATGTACTGTGAGTTATGTGGATTGAGCAGCATTGTTTTTTTTTAATAAAATGTGTTATCAGCCATCAGGCCTTGTGCCATTTTTCTCCATCACACACACACACACACACACACACACACACACACACACACACACACACACACACACAGAAGCCTCACTGCTTTACAAACACCCTGTGCTCTGCACTTTCAACTCACCTGTTGAATTGAAATGACCTTTGCGACCACCAGGGGAGGGGGTAGGAGGCCGTTTCATTTAATAGTTAACTCTTAATAACGCGTGGGAGGGGGTTGTGTGCCTGCGTGCTGGAATGTTCAGACGAGTTCCTCATTTACGGCCATCGGACTAAAGAAGCATCTTCCTCTCTGAAGATAACAGCTATAATGTACGCAGACACACCTCATTTCAGTTTATTTTTTATAAATGTGGATAATTAAAATGTACAGCTTTGATGGTGTGTTTGTGTGTGCTTGGAACCATGTGTGTACAATTTTCTGTGTGTGTGTGATCATGAAAGGCCAGGTAGATCTGACGACTTATCTGACAGACTGTGTCTTAGAAGATCAAATACCCCCCCCCCCCCCCAGTTAGTACATTGGTGTATTTATTATTGACTGTTTCTGTGTGTGTTGTATGTGAGTTGATGTGTCCCTAGTGAAGTTAGTTCTTTTTTCCTCCTCTTTTCAGTTGAATTTACAAATGTTAACTGGCCTGGATAATTTAAGAGAAATAGGCCTGGATTTACTGTGATCCAGCGTTAGCAGGCAAATTGAATTGGGATGTTGTTTTGCCAGGGTGTGTGTTGACCTCTCTGTCCTCCTCCGCAGGCAGCGGGCTACAAGCTGGCTCTGTTACCGCTGGCAGGGGCCGTGTTAGGGGGGGTGTTGGGGGGTCCCCTGGGTCTACTGGCTGGGTTCAAGGCCGTCGGGGTGGCAGCAGCGCTCGGAGGGGGGGCTCTGGGCTTCGCTGGGGGGAACCTGGTCCAGAAGAAACGCAAAGCCAGGGTGGAGTTACAGATGAAACAACTGACTGCCCCTGTGCCAGAACCTGAACCCCAGCTGGACAAGGACAAGTGATTAGTCACCTCCTGACCCCTGACCTTCAGAAGACTCTACTTATCCACATTGTGTATCAGTCTAATGCCACGGAACACAACCAGTGGTTGATGCAGGGCCTGCACACCAACATTTTCACCCAGGACTGTCTGCTGTTTGACCAGTCTAATTGCTCTCATCGCTGTGGTTGGAGGAACGCCTGCCTACTCAATGCCAGAAGACTGAGATCTGCCAAGAGCCGCCGACTGTGACAAGACGCCGGCCACCAGGATTTGACACCGCCCAAAGGTGGGACTTTTAGACCGGAAGGTCTTGTTGAGGAAGTGAGGGTTTACTGGTGTTATGAATGCTGAGTGATAGTTGTGAGATGTGTACGCGGTGTCTTTTTGTTGGCTTTGTGTTGAATGCTTTAAGGGCTGGTGTCGTGGACACAGATTAACAGAGACCAATCTACCTCAGTCCTGGATTTCAAGACTAGGTGTAATCTTTGTCCACAAAACCAGCCTTAGGTCTATGAATGTGTAAAGACGTGCGTTATTAGTAGCAAACACTACAAACCCTGCCCGAATGGGTAACACAAGCCTTGCTTTTGGGTGCCTTTATCTTGCAGGAGGAAAGATGGTTGTTTTATTATTGTCATGACTGTCTCTTACTATCTAAATGGATTCCATTACAGTTACTATTTACCTGTTGAAAATTTTTAATTTATGATGACCCAAACTCTGTAACATTGAAATACTTTTTGATTAAGCATTAGAAATAGATTAAAATGTTCTGACTCACACATCTTTTGTCAGTGGTGAGATCAATGTAACTGAGAAACCAACAGTGTCAGTGTATGCTGGACAAAAATATAAACACCACATTATCAACCATTTCTATGTTTTTAGTGAGTTACAGTTCAAATAAGGAACCGGGAAATTAAAATACATTTTCATTTGGCCCCAGTCTATGGATTTCACATGAGCATTTGGCCCCTGAAATCAGTAAAGACACCAAGTAGCTGTCAGGTCAAGACCTTGGTGAGGACATCAACCATGTAGATGCGGAGCTGACAAGGATTCTGACAGAAACACATTTTAATTAGTTGTCGGGCTGGCTGGTCCCAGATGATGCTGCAGCAGAAGAAGCTTAACGTGGAAGTCCTGGGCTGGCGTGGTTACATGAGATTGTGAAGCTAGCTGGACATACTGCCTTTGCCACAGCGTATGGTAGAGAAAATAACATGGTTCCCTGGTGGATGTTTAGTCAGCATGCCAATTCCACACTCTCTCAAGGGCTGCCACATCTGTGGCGTTGTGTGACAAAACAATTTTTTTTAGCCTTTTATTGTCCCCAGAACAAGTGGCACTGAAGTCATCATGTGGTTTCTTTAGTTTCTTGTTATCCCACACCTGTCTGGTAGGCAGATTATTTTGGCAAAGGAGAAATGCTCGGTGATGTAAACACATTTGCACTCACATTTTTAGAGAAATCGTTTTTTTTATGTAATAGGACATTCTCGGGATCTTATGTCAGCTCATGACACACAACCAACACAAAATGTTGTGTTTATATCTTTGTCCATCTCATTATTCTGTAAATATCCTTTCTGAATTTTAAGGTGATCAGCTAGATTTTCTAAAGTATCTGTAATCCTATTACAGTATTTCTGAGGGTAATTTAATTTATTAGTTTGCTTTTTGCAATCCATTACCCACCAACCCTGCACACCCACACAGCGCCAAAGCCAGACAGCCCAAGTTCGGCAGTCCCCCTCTCAGTCTTCCGCTCCAGAACATGAACTCTCATTGATGTTTGCGTTCATGTGAGCCTGCCGATATGTCTACTTCTCAGAGTACACAGCTCATTACCAGGAGAGAAGGGGAGGTATAAACAAGTAAATGTCAAGCCTGTGTCCCTGTCTGAACCCTGCTGGAGAGGCCGGCTCTCTCAGAGAAGTGTGTGCGTGTGAATTTGACAGACTTGGTAGCAGGGAGAGGTTAGGGGGACTGACCTCCCGGGGTCAATGTGCCTGTTAACGTTATGGTGCAGAACGTGGCGATGGCTCAGTTTGTTATATTCGTGTGTGAAGAGGGAGAGGTTGAGGCCTTAAAGGGGTTACCTGGGAGACTTATCCATGGTCTTCTCCCGAAAATAGTGAACCCTAACCGCTGAACTCGGATCAGAACATACTACTGGTGTTTTGTGTTGCCAAAGAAAACCAATAAAACCTGATTCTGATGAAAGAATGGCGTGTGTCAAGTGATTTACATGTTGATGGGCACTGAAAGAAATCAACGCAACACGCGAAATCCTGTAAAATGGTTTAATTTACCCTTTTAATTTTTTTTGCTTTTCTCCCTTCGAGATGAATGACGTAAAAATGACATCCCTACTGCCCCCTCCCTAGCGCCTATGTGAAACAACACATAAAAAAACGTATTGTTAAACATCTCGTCTCCCTCTGTGATCGGGCTATTTCAGATCGGGGTTTCGTTGGGTTATTTGAGGGCGGTTTGTACACACAGTACAATGAAGGAACGCAGCCTGCATTTGAATAGTCTAGTACTCCCTCGACACATCTCCAGATCTGAGTGACATGGGAAAGTAGGAAAACCTGGTCATTTTCGGCCACATTGCTTTCATCTGGGTTGGCCTATTTCCCCCTCCTCCAGACCAGTTGAGGAGGACAGGAAGCCACTACAGGCCAGTGACCGTCTCCTTCAGTGTGCTGTTCCCCTCCTGTCCTCAAGAGCAGCAGTGACTGACTGAAACCACTCCGCCGTTACCAGTGACCCTCTGAGTCAGTATTGCAGACCTGGGGCACGTTCAAGTACAAACTGGAGACAACGCTTTCTAACACACAATGAAGACAAATATTAAATATTAGACAGGTTATAGTAGTACCTCCCTCAACATTTTCTCCTGCTTTGTGCCTCTTGAACGTGACTTGAAGGGGAGTAGGCTCCCTGGGCAGTCGGTCCCAAGATTCCCGCTTGATTAGCTTAGTACCAGGGAGAAGTACGCGTCTCAACACTACAATGTTTTCATCTCATTGCCTTGTCTTTTTATACTAATTTAAAATTATAAACTGATGGAAGGAACATGGTGGATACCTGCCAGGAATATGCTTTCCTATCAGTTTAGATAAAAGGGGTCAAAGTATTGAAATGCAGACAAGACACTAGTCCTCCAGGACTGGAACTGTCTTCCACCCAAACCGGAATGAACCGGACAACCCACAGATGAGAACCAAGATGAGACTGAACGACTGGAGCAAGGGATCACACTCGTCTGTTTTGATACAAAAACAGGGTGATAAAAAAAAAAAAAAAATCGACTGTAACGTCTGTATTTAATTTAGACCAGGATGATATAGACCGATGCCCACTCAGCAAAAACATATTTACAAGCTTCAAAAATAAAAGTAAAAACGCTTATTTGTCCTAATACAACCTACAGCCCCCAACACCCACACCCTCCCACACACAATGTTCTTCACTTCTCATTTTTATCCAAAATAAAAAAATTGTACACGTAAGAGTTATGAAAATATAGGTTATTCCAACACGACTGTTGTGGACTGAACTCTTCATCTCTTGTTCTCCTCTCTTTCTAGTAGGGGTGTTGGGCGGGGTGAGTTGAGGGGAGAATCTCAATTGCATTACCTTGACTCCTCACGTCTCCTCTGCTTGTTTCCTTCTAAAATCCCACTGGATGAGTCCCTCCCCTCTGGCCTTCTCACCCCAATGGATTTGAGAGAAGGCACAGGGAATCAAGAGAATGCACTTGAGATACTCCCAGGATGTTGCTGTCTTGTCCCGCTGGCCTGTCCTGACCCTGATCACTGACTCCAGGGTGTGACATGGGAGTCTTGAGTCAAAGGTCGGGGTCACAGGTCGTGTCGAGGTGTCAACAGCGTCACAGTTCGTCGCGGTCTCTGAGGAGTGTGTAGCGAGTCTCGCTGGGGGCCAACTTCTGGAAGGAACTCTCTGGAGGGTTACTGGCCACCTCAGCTATCTCCTCCTGATGGTGATGATAACAGACATTGAAATGACAGTACACAACACAAGGAGGGTGTACAAATACGCTAGCGAGGTTTTCCCACCTGTCCAGGTGTACTGTCTGTAGGGTCGGGACCATGGTGGAACTCTCTGTGTAACTTCCCGGAGTGGAGGTCCAGAACAAACTGCCTCAGCTTCCCAGGGATTCTACACAACACACACACACAAACAACCGACCACTTCCATTATTGAAGTGTGGTTAATAACAAAGGGTCATAAGCTGATATCACATCAGAGCTGGTCCCCTTTCAAAGCGGTCTCTGCAGATTAGAGGCGGCGGCTGACACCAGCGCTCACACTAATGAAATAATTAGATCTCTGTGACAGGAAGAGAGAATGCAAACACACACACACACACACACACACACACACACACACACAGAGAGAAGAGACCGGAGGATGTGATGTAATCAGCTGAACCGGGTGTGGGACCTCGGGGCTCTGTCTGATCACAGCATGGGGGGGGGGGTGAGTAGAGGGGCCGAGGGTCCAGGATGGGGGAGAGAATAGATTATATTAAATTAAATTAGATTAGTTAACACTAATTGCACGTGCCAAATCATATCACATTAGCTCAGATGTTGCGGGCCATTAATAGAAGAATGATCTCAAAGGTGTGACATTTCTATTGTAATCCCTGGACTGTGTGTATACCTTGGAATTTATTAGATTTGACAATTGCAGACTTTAAACATCCATACGTAAATTATCTTATGACAATCATAATGAATCTCAAATACTGTCACTTAAGTCACACACAAATAACACACGGGCAGTCTTGAAAAAAAGTTAACTGGCAAAGCTGTAACAAAATTGTTAATGTCAGATTATGAGATTGCTAACTGCTCATCTTTTATTTTAATATTCAAGTTATGCGTATATATATATATGTGTATATATATATGTGTGTGTGTGTGTGTGTGTAATACACACACACTAAGGCTTTTTTTTAAAAGAGGAATGGGTTAGATTTGAACCAATGCTGCTGCAGCAGCACATGTGCACTGGAGGCAGCGGACGGGACTACTGGGCCGGGCGGGACTACTGGGCCGGGCGGGACTACTGGGCCGGGCGGGACTACTGGGCCAGACGGGACTACTGGGCCAGACGGATTTAAACATGAGCAGTGACAGAAAGGGAAGATGTGATACTTACTCTATGTCTCTGAACTCTGGGAAGACATACATGTGTCTGAAGGAGTCTATAGCGATTACAGGACAGTCTGCTGGAGTCTTCTGGATATGCAGCAGTGGGTGACGGAACTTATCACAGTCCGCATGGAGGAAGTTTATAGAACCTGGCAAGTGGACGCAGTTGATCAGAACATCATTGACTAGAACGGTTTACAGAAACGTAATAACAAATAGAGGAAAACTTCCCTGGCTCAGAAGACAAACACAATCCCAATAATCTGGAGGTTAGACATTGCCGACGAGAGAGAACAGCCTTAACCCCACACTGCTGAAGAACAACCGACACTACCTTTCTCACTGATAAGCTGACGTGCCACCTCGTGCTGGAACTTCTCCAGGCTCTCGGTATCCTCCTTCACGTGGAACAAGATGAGGAACGGAATCCCCTCTTCAGTCAGCTCCTGAAACAAACACGCAACAGGAGGAGAGCCAGGTCAGGATGGAAGAGAGCCGGGGGCGTCCAGGAGGTGTGTGTACCTTGGCCTGGTGTCTGATGATCACGGTGGGTGTCACCCAGGGCGACATTGGAAGAACACACCCACTTTATATGGTGACAGAAACGCAAAGACGTGGGGGGGGGGGGGGGGTTAGGACTGGGTGGGCTACGGCAAGCCAGCGGAAGCCAAGCTTACAAAAATCCACAAGGCTTTTCCAAAAGGCTCAACGAAATAGAATGAAGAAGCAGTAGAACGTACCTCTCCGTTTTCAAAGGTGATTTCACGGACCAGAGGGACACACTTGTCCTGCGCCCAAGCATACGTGAGGTCAAAGTTGGTTAGCGAACCCAAGTACACCATATCAGGAACGGTCTCCCCTACTGGCTTATAGACGACATTGTCACCGCTGAACCTCTCCGTCTGGGACACGTCGCTGGACGGTGGAGGGACAGAAGTGGTAATGAGAGGAGAGGTTTTCACCGAGCCGGCGAGCCGCGGTCCGAAGGGAACACGTGCAACTCACCCAAAGGCCGCGAGAAACACGCAGTCGTCTCTCAGGATGTTGGCCACCTTCTCAAACGTGTGGTAGTTGTCAGAATCCTTCCGGTCAAAGTAACCAATGACATTACGCTTGCTCCTCTGCGTGGAGTGAGGGAGAGAGGTGGTCTGGTTCAGGAATAACTTGTCGTGTACAATTTGGTCAGCAGTGACCGGATATATATCAGACATATAACTGAGGTTAAGGGGACAGTGTGATACAGAGAAGACTTAGAACCCTGAGGCAGACCTTCTAAATGGCAGGCGATAGTGCAACAACACGATGACTTGAACGTAGCCCATACTCACATCCACCGTGTTCAACTCCTCTAGACTGTGCAGCTCTTTAATGGGATCGATCTTCTGCTGTCGGATGAAGTCAGCGATCGCTGTCACTGACCTCTGACCCCTGTACTCCCTCTTCATCATCATCCCGTTCCGGAACAACTTCAGCGTAGGGTACTTACTGATCCTGTACCGCTGTGCTATGTCAGCTATAGAGACCGGGAAGATACAGTTACACAGAATCATAGAATGGGGGCTGGGGTTGAAGAAGGAAATGGGGATGGAGGAAGAGAGACATGTACAGAGAATCAGAGGACAAACAGAGGAGGATGAATAAACTGGATGGAGGAGGGTAAAAGACAGATAGGATGTTACTAAAAACACAGCCATCACTCAGCCCCTGATCCTTCCGATGAAAGACACCCCCCACAGAGAATAAATATTCAGCGTGTGCGTGGATGTGTGTGTGTGTGTGTGTGTGGCAGGTGTCACTCTCTCTGCAGGGTGTCTCTAAGCTCCAGTCTTCACAGGCAGCAGCAGTTTTGTCATTAGTCTTCAAACAGTTTGCAGGTCATCAATAATTCCCTTTAATTTGTTTTATCTCAAAGGCTGAGCCTGGCAAAACCCTGTGTGTGTGTGTGTGTGTGTGTGTGTGTGTGTGTGTGTGTGTGTGTGTGTGTGTGCGCGTGCGCATGTGTGTCACTCACAGTGCTGGTCGCAGTCAACGCGCGCAAACACCACCTGAGTGACATCAGGAAACTCCTCCCTCACGATATTTGACGCCTCCTCAAAGATTGGATGGAGCATCTGACTAAATCTACACCTGGAAGGGTGGGGTATGATTGGTTTATCCACGTGTGGAGGAACTGTTGTTGTTGAATTACTTTGGCCTCCAACCATAATGCCAATAAAGGACAGTGTGTTAGCAACACAAACACCATCCCATCTGGTACGTAAGTTAAACACACTCAAGGCAAACAAATGACGGGGACACAATGATAACGATGTTCTTAATTCCAGATAATGTTGCAAAAGATGACAGACATGCACGGACGAAATAAAATGCTTACCAGTCGGCGTAGAAATTTACCAACGCCACCCCAGCATTGTCTGTGAGAAAAACAAACACCCACACTTTAACAACATCAAACAGACAGAAATGAAAGTCAATTCACACCGACGGGCGCCGCAGAACAACATTACTTTAAATCCCTTGCCACTTTGGCATCCTTCAGACAGTTAATCAGCCACCACCACGAAGTGTGGATGACAACCAAACACAGATGAAGGGGGAAAAGGATGGAGAGACGATAGATAGATGAACATGACAAAAATATCTCTTACTGAGGATGCCTTCAATGTTTCCTGTGTCTAGACTGGTAATCTCAGCCTGGCCAGGAGTGGAGAGACCCGTCACCTGGTGAAATAAACAAAAGCACCTCTCAAACAGATGTAATTAGCCCTGTTCAAAAACAACTATATCCAATTTCAGATCAGCAACTACCAGCGAACCCAGGACAGTCAATGTCAATAGGATCTTCCAAAGCACGTTTGTTGAGTTTCTTATCACACTGCTTGCTCAACCCAGAAGTGTAAGTGGGAATACTTGGTCGGAAGGAACATTCTGGCCTCTCGACTGAGTTCATAAGCATCTAAGCAGCCAAGCAGCCAAAAGGAACCTGTAGTGTGATGAGGCAAGACAACAATATTTGACTGGAAACCAACCAAACGGGTGGTTTTGGGCGGTTCCACAGCATTTTACAGGTGACAGTGACTCCATTGAGATAAGGCCAGAGTATTTTATTTCGGCCAGGAAGTATTCTCGTCTACTTAACTGTGAGACAGTGGCTTTACTGCTGCATCATTCAGAAGCCCCTAAAATCTTACTGTATACATGAATTCCCCTGTTTGGTTCTTTCAAGACCAGGCGAACAAATTTGAAATCACAGTAAACACATTTTTTTCTTCCTTCTTCATCATATGAAGCTCTAGATATCTGATGGACATTTACTCCAAAGGAAATTTGTAAGAGTGGACTCAAGCACTGTTCTCAAGTTCAAAGGTCACCATGGAGGGTTGTACTGCTAGAAATGCTTGTAGGTAATTCCCAGGCAGATTAACACTATTTCTCTCCATCTCAGTTAGCAGCTCAGAGTCAGAAGACTGCACACACAAACTGTCTACTATCACCATGACAGTAACTGAACACAGTAACAGGTCACATAACAGTGGAATCTAGGCCTAAGAAAAAAGGTATTGCGCTAACACAGAATACAGCACGGACATCCTCATGTTTTCAACCCAATGGAACAACAGACCACAAATCTCTCAGTAGCATCAGTAAATGACGACATTGTTGTTGTTTTTTTAGAATGAGACGGACAAGCAGACACGGCTGCATTATAGTATGTTGGTGTGTGTTTGAGTGCATGTTAAGTTGGGGTTAACAAGAAATGCAGGATCCACTGTGGTTTGAAATGTGTACTGTAGCACTGTGAAGTTGAGGTTGATTGATCGCAGATGTGCAAAATGTACCTACACTATTACTGGGGTCTAGTAATACAGAACTTATCAGACTATGGTATGATCACCTCACTGCAGCCTGGCACTGACACGTACCGGTATGTATACAACGCCACAACGGCTTCAGTTTAATACAAGCAAGTAATAAAATCAATTATTACTGTTATAACAAACTGGTGAGCCAGGCTTATAGGCTCAAAAAGACATATTGGTGAAAAAATATATATACTTTCTATAATAAGAAGACCCTATAAATACCTATGAACCATGGTGATAAACAAGTCTATTAAATGTTTTATCATTTCATAGACTGATCGGGGCTGACTGTAAAGTTAGTTTACACCACTTCGCCTCTATTTCGAGTAGCAGAAGAGAGCTGTGATCAGTTCCGGGTTGTCAACCAATAGGAATGAGCCACAACAGAGGAATTCGCAACCCGGCTCACTCATTCCGCAACATGACGGACAAATTCGCTAACTTACTGTGACTGCCCAAAGACCTGGCAAACGAACTAAATTAGAAAGCTTGCCGACTCCCACTATAAAATTAGCTGGTTTACTGTGTTGTTGGCTAGTTTGCTAGGTTAGGGAAGCATACCAGCTAGCAAATATAGCCTAGTCTACCATACACTACCTGTGCGTTAGCTCGTACAATCAATCAGTGATCTGGCTTGAATATGATACTGTGTATACTTGCAAACTCGTTCGCTAGCTATCTAGTTCATATTCCGGTCAAGTATTCCGAGCGATCACAGAGGAGTCATGTCTGCAATGTTTGCTAACATTTAGTTAGCCAGCTAGCAAAATTATTATACCAAACAGGCTGTGACTAGCTAGCTGATTTAGAATTATTACCCCAATTCGCGGACATTTTAGCTAGCCGATTGGTCAGTGTCAAGACTATATTCATGATGCATTCATATTTATTTAGTAATTGACAAAGACTGTAAAGAATGCTGATCATTTTCGCTAACAAGCCGAAAGACTCGCTATCTTGCTAACTACCGTTCGCTAGCTAACGTGTGGAGCCATACACCGCACTTCAAATATTAAGATAAAGTGCCTCAGGCGAAGTCCAAATTAACCTCCTTACCAGCAGTATCGTGAAAATGCTGACCTCGACAGAGGGTAATATTTGTGGCAGTTTCATTGTATAGTGTAGTTGGTTGAGGTTATTGGGTTGTTCGGTCTTCCCTATCTCAAGACACCACTCTAGTGCTGCGAGAGGAAACAGACGGGTGCACAGAAGCACTGGTGACCCGTGGTGACCACGGTAACGTGAGCGATATTTCCGGGTTTAACGCGGAGGTTGTTGGGAGTGATAGTTTTGTAATGCAGTTGAGCAATTATTACGAGAAGGCAGAAAACTACAATTATTTCGTATTTCTAGGGGATGCCTTTAAGTTAAATGGGAGTTGTAGTTTTTTTAAATGTTTTTGGCGAACCAGTCCAGATGTTTGGTGGTTGGACAGAGCATCAACTTGGACAAAACTTTTTTTATAGAGAGAGACAGACAGGCAGATACTGAACATAAGAATTAATAACTATCATAAAGACAAAGACCTTCTTATTATTTACATTTATCGAATTCACATTTCTATAGCTATTATTATTCTGTGATTTCTAATTAAGTAAGGTAAGTTGCATCATGGTTAGCTATGGCTACAATGCTAACTTACTACTAAACTCAATACACAGCTAGTAAGTGGAATTGTATTTTCTCATTAGTTTGTAACCATACAATTTTGCTCTACTTTTTGTCTGCCGAATGGCTGCCACTATATTCAGATTTAAGTTGATTTTACTCTTGTGCTGTTTGCGTTTATTTTTTAGCAACTTGTTATTTTACTTTTTACCGAGGTAACAATAGAATGTTACAATAGAACAGTTACTAAAGCTACTGTGATAATACAGTGTTGTTACATACTTAAGATGTATTTCATAGTTACTACCGTAATTGTAGCAACTAGGTAGCAGGCACTGATTGATAAAATCGTAAAACCCTACAGTATGCATTCTTGGCTTCTGATGTATAGGTAGCAAATGGGACAGACATTCAAGATAACTCGGCCATAGAGTTACAGAGTATCTGTTTTTGTCCATTTCACTCTTTGCCCTTCCCACTGAAACCATATCCACCGTAGAGCACAACGGAAGTTGGCATAGAGCTGGCAGGGTATCTCTTTGTTTTGGCAACGTTGTTGTGGGCAGGTGTCAGTGTGTTAGTGATCCTCTATCCCTCACAGTAGGGTCCAAGATCAGGGCAGGCAGGAGACCTGGACACGCAACCAAGCCCGTGGAGGATGCACTGAGCTGGGAAACATCTGCTGAGGCGTCCCCTTAGCACTACCATGGTAAGAGTTCAAATCACATACAGTACACAAACAAATTCACAAACCAGCGGATAAACCCTCTCAATGATTCATTCTAATGTAAACCCACATTAACACACTAATCATGTCTAATTGGTCCTTTGTGTAAGAGGGAATGTAACTGTGTGCTGTATAATTCTTAAGTAGATTGAGTCTGGAATTGAATCCCAGCATTAATATTTGATGTGGTAAAGCTGTCCATAGGGGGTTCACAGTGTGTCAGCAACTCACAGATGGTGACAGATTTGTGTGTTTGTTTGTGTGCCTGCTAACTGCTATAGTGTCTCTATTAATAAAGATTTAAAAGCAAACGTTCTGTCTGTAGCAACTTGGTTTATGCTCATTGTCACCATAGTCCGGTGCTGTACGCTAAAAAGAACATAAAACAGAATACCCATTTCCCTTGCGCTTTCGCTTTTTTGTCCATCTTTTTAAAATCTCCTTTCCCCTCTTTTTTTTTTTCCATCTCCATCTTTCTCAATCTATTTTTTTCTCTCATTGATTTCTTGTTTGTTTTTCCAGCTGTTAATGTCCCTGTGCTCTGATTCGCCGGCAGGCATGGCTCTCTGCACTCTAATTGGACATTTAATTAGATCACAGTTTTAGCCAATTAGACTCTAAGAGAGGAGGGGGGGCAGTGAAGGGAGTGTCAAGTCCCAGGGCATATCTCTTAATATGAATCTTGCCTTTTCTCTCTTTCCCCCAATTACAAAAATTGTTTATTTATAAGACGTAAGAATGCAGATTTAGCCAAAGCATAATTAGGAAATAATGATTAATTTACGAAATAACATCTTAAAAGTAGTAATGATTAGAGTCACGATGGTCAACACGACAATAAATGGAACAGTAATAAAAAATGCCTTCCACAAAAATAATTGTGGCATAAGACAGGTTTGTTGATCTCTTTCTCCGGGCCTTCATATTAATGATGTAATGGATGGGTGTCACAGGACCTCCCTTCCTGAGTGTCGGTGGTTCACTCCTATCTAGCCACGAAGCTAAATCCTGGTCTGTTCTCATTGTTAATATTGTTAAGCAAATGGTCCCTTATTTCTCATACACTGCGCTACTTAGGGATCCACATTTAGTGCTTGTCAAATGTAGTGCACTGCCTGGTAAATAGGGTGTGATTGGAGACAAAGCCGGGATGTTATTGATGTGGAGGCTCTGATTAATCTCCGATACAGCTGACAGACTGCCAGTCAGAGGGACATCGACCTGCTCATAGAGATCTAGATTAGACACACGCACCTCACACCTACGCACCGACTCATAAACACAGACCACCACCACACACTTTGACTACATGATCAGAAATACACACACACACTGTCTGAGATTAGTGTCCTGTGATGCTGAATGGTATTGACTCAGTGGAATGTTCTGGTATAATATCACTAGCTAATGAGACAGAGATAAGCCTGTAGAAACACAAATAAAAGATCAGATATTAACAGAGGCTCGATAACATGCCAGTCAAAGTGCTGCGTATTTCTACAAACCAAGTCTGTGAATGTGGTGGTGCTGGTGAGTTATTTGAGTGTGTTGTATAGTTTGATGTGAACAAGTATAACACCTTCAAACATCCACTTAACCCTCTCATCACCCCTCTTCTTCCCCATCAACCATCATCTTCTTTCCACTTCTTTATCCCTCTTCACCCTTACTCCACATCCCTCTTCTTCATCCTCCAAATCATTTCACCCCTGTGCTATTCTCTGAGCTCTCAAGCTAGAAGCATAAACAACACCTAGCCCCAATGGACGCCGGCACTCAGAACACACACACGCACGCACGCACACACGCACGCACACACACACACACACACACACACACACACACTCAAACATTCACTCTAACTCCAGTGTAAGCCCTTGGAGAGAACACAGTCAATCTCAGTGTCCCTAGAGCAACCTCACACCACTCACCTCTCCCCCCTTCTTCCCTTTCCTCACCCTTCAGGAGAGGATGAGTAAACCAGCCCCTCTGCCCACAATGCCTCACCACGCACACACACACTCCCCGTTGTGCACAGTCTCTCTGCCTCAGGAAGTCTGCGGAGGGGAATCCCCTTGAGAAGGCTAGTGTGTGTGTGTGTGTGTGTGTGTGTGTGTGTGTGTACACGTGTGTGTGTGTGTGTGTGTGTGTGTGTGTGTGCATGTAACTCCAGACTGCTTTGTTAGCCACAGGCGTAACTCTCTGACCCCAGTGTTGATGTGATCGTGTGATTGACAGCTATTGTCCCGCCTAATTGCATTACACTCCCTAGTGATTGGCTCCTGGCCTTGGGGGCTCATTTGTCGGGGTGCATCGTAGGTAATGATGAAAATTAGAAGCACTGGGTGTCACTCATCTATCTCTCCCTTCCAATTGGCTCTACTGCTTCACACGGCCCAGCCTCCAGCTGAGTGAGAGCAGCTCATTGGTCCCTCGGGAACTAGGAATTGCCCTAGACACTGGGGGACAAGACAAGGAGTCCCTATAGTCTAACAATGCTCCTCTTTTTGCCTTTTTACCTGTCTATCAAAACTACAGCGAAGTTCAAAGGTAACTGAAAGGAGGTGAGCAGAGTGAATGGAAAAGGGCATGGATGAAATCAAATGGTCCTTACCACATTGACTAGCATGTTGGGGATGATTTCAAAATTCTTCCTTTGTAAGACAGAAATGAATACCCTTGATGAAAGTCGGCTTTCAGGGAGAAGAGGACACTTCCATTAACCTCCTAAGTAAACATATCCTTGACCACTGATCAGTGTCCAGGGTTATTATGGCGAAACGATTTAAGATGAGCTCTTAACAAACAATTTAAGATGAGCTCATTTCCACACATGCGCACAGCCTGCAAGTGGCTCTCTTACCAAGAATATGATGGGCTTTAACGTTTTTACATGAATGTCCTTTTTTGTTGCGGTTATCCAGGGCTGCAGGTAATGAGGGGAAGAGGATTTAAGGGAGGTGGATGACAGAGGGACTGTAGGCTGTTGGCAGGCCCAGAAGTATTTTATCCCCCATACACATTACAAACACTCCATGCCATTACAGTTTTATCCTCTGAATCTAAGTGTGTGCTCGTCTGTGTTTGTACAAATGTGTGTCTGTGTGTGTGTGTCGCCAAAATGGAAAAAACAGCTAGAAAGGCTTCAGGCTCTGCTCCCCACAGCTTACCCAGCATGCCCGAGCTCTATCCTCCATCAAAACCAGACGCCTACTCACACACACACACACACACACACATGCAAACCCACATGCAAACACACATGAGCACACACAAACACACTTTGATTCCCTGTTTGTGAATCAGCGGTCTCTATTCAGTCTATCCCAGCAGAGGCCTAGTGTGTTCCCTGTCCCTCCTGAAACTGTGTATGCTGCATGTGTGTTTTGTGTGTGTATGCTGCATGTGTGTTTGTGTGTGTGTGTTTACTCTGTCTGTTGCTCCCGCAGTGTCTCTGAAAGGTTGTGCAGGGTTTCTGTTGCATTGAAATCCTCCGATATGAGCCAGAAGACTAAGCCTGGATAACGACAGGGTCTGTAAGCCTGGTCGATGCTTTCCCCTGTGTGCCTAGTTTCAATTTTAATATGCAGCTTGACTCTTCAGTGCCATTGATGAATGATGGTAGGAATTCAATTGTGTCAGGATTTCATTCTGTAGGGTTTCTATATGACACGTTTCACAAGGCTCAGAGGTGTGTTTAGGGAGGAGGGTGAGGGGTGGTGGTGTGTTTAGGGAGGAGGGTGAGGGGTGGTGGTGTGTTTAGGGAGGAGGGTGAGGGGTGGTGGTGTGTTTAGGGAGGAGGGTGAGGGGTGGTGGTGTGTTTAGGGAGGAGGGTGAGGGGTGGTTGTGTGTTTAGGGAGGAGGGTGAGGGGTGGTGGTGTGTTTAGGGAGGAGGAGGGTGAAGGGGAGATCGGTTTAGGGAGGGTAAAGGGTAGAGTTGTGTTTTGGGTGGAGGGCGAGAGGGCGAGAGGTTCAGGTGTGTTTAGGGTGGAGGTGTGTGTTGGGAGGAAAAGGAGGAGGAGTGTGTAGGGAATGAGAGGCGTGGAGGGGTGTGTAGGGAGGAGGTGGAGGAGGGGTGTGTAGGGAGGAGGAGGGGTGGAGGGGTGTGTAGGGAGGAGGAGGTGGAGGAGGGGTGTGTAGGGATGAGGAGGTGGAGGAGGGGTGTGTAGGGATGAGGAGGGGTGGAGGTGTGTGTAGGGAGGAGGAGGAGGTGTGTAGGGAGGAGGAGGTGGAGGAGGGGTGTGTAGGGATGAGGATGTGGAGGGAATGAGATGGGTGGAGGTGTATGTGGTAGCAGTCACAGGGGGATATTAGTGTTGTTAATATGTTTGTTTGAAGGTACTGCCAGATGGCATCTGGACCATCATGTGTTGTTGGTTAACATTCATTAAGTGGTGTGTATGTAGGCTTGTATCGGTTCACTGAGTGTGTATGCTTGGAGAATGTGTGTGTTTTTATCTAAGGAAATTAGGGGAGTTTGTGGTGGATCCCAGTAAAGCCTCTATAAAACTCTTTCATGGAAAATCACTTCCCACGATATGACACACACACACACACACACACACACAGAGTAAACTACAGACACACATCATATATCCCACACACTCGCCTCCTTTACCCCCTGTGTTGTAGCAGGGCTACTTGGCAGAGCGTGAGAAAGTGCTTTGCATGATGGGTAATTGCCGTGCGGCACGCAGTGACTGCACTTTACAAGGAGGGTGCCATGATGGCTGAACAGGCCGCGGTTCTCCTGTCTGTCACAAGCTCACAGTATACGGGCTTGTACAGTTCCCCCAGAATAGAAGTTACAGCGAAACACACCATCCACTTACTGCAATAAATCTTTGACTGCATAAAGCCACTTTTACATTTCCATCCGGCATGAATGATGCCTGTCTTTAAGGTGTCTTCTCATGTTTAGGAGTTTAATTGTTTAGGAGCAGAAATTGATTTTCCCATTGGACCCCCCCTGAGCTACCTGTCAACACACACACACACACACACACACACACACACACACACACACACAGCCGTTCTGCAGTATTGATGAGTTATGAATAAGACATGAGCAGAGAAGCCCCCCCTCGTCAGGATGACCCCCAGCTGTTTCCTGTCTGGTTAAGTGAGGGCAGGAAGAGATTTAACCCCCACTGTTGCAGGGGCTTACGCACACACATGCGCTCACATGCACACACATGTGCACATACGCGCACACACACAAACTTAGCAAATGACTGTTTACTGGCATGTCCAGGTAAATACATTTTTTTTTTAAGGATAGTGATCATATGAAGCCATTTATCATCACATAGTTGTCTGGCTTCTTTTTAAATCATAATGATAACAGAAATCACCCAAATGGCCCGATCAAAAGTTTACATACCCTTGAATGTTTGGCCTTGTTACAGACACACAAGGTGACACACATAGGTGAAAATGGCAATTAAAGGTGAATTTCCCACACCTGTGACTTTTGAAATTGCAATAAATGTCTGTGTATAAATAGTCAATGAGTTTGTTAGATCTCACGTGGATGCACTGAGCAGGCTAGATACTGAGCCATGGGGAGCAGAAAAGAACTGCACAAGGGAATGGAACTTTATAAAGATGGAAAAGGATATAAAAAGATATCCAAAGCCATGCAGATGCCAGTCAGTACTGTTCAATCACTTATTGAGAAGTGGAAAATCTCTTGATCTCTTGATTCAGGGATCTCTTGATCCCAAGGTCAGATAGACCAAGAAAGATTTCAGCCAAAACTGCCAGAAGAATTGTTCGGCATACAAAGAAAAACCCACAGGTAACCTCAGTGGAAATACAGGCTTCTCTGGTTAAAGACGGTGTGGAAAAAGACAATACGACGATACTTGAACAAAAATGATATGCATGGTCAAGTTCCCAGAAAGAAACCTACTTACTGTGCCAATGCCACAAAAAAGCAATATGACCAACAACTCCTTGACACGCCTCACAGCTTCTGACACACTGTGATTTGGAGTGACGATACCAAAATAGAGCTTTGTGGCCATGTTTGGAGAGGGGTCATCAAGGCCTATAGTGAACAGAATACCAACACTGTAAAGCATGGTGGTGGCTCACTGATGTTTGGGGGGGGGTGAGCACAAAAAGCACATTTTGTGAAAATGTATGGCAAGATGAATACTGCATCTTATCAGAAAATACTGGCAGACAATTTGCATTCTTCTGCACGAAAGCTGTGCATGGGACGCTCTTGGACATTTCCAGCACGACAATGACCATAAGCACAAGGCCAAGTTGACCCTCCAGAGGTTACAGCAGAAAAAGGTGAAGGGTCTGTAGTGACCATCACAGTCTCCTGACCTTAATATCATTGAGCCACTCTGGGGAGATCTCAAACGTGCAGTTCATGCAAGATTACTAAAGACTTTGCATGACCTGGAGGCCTTTGGCCAAGACAAATGGGCAGCTATAACACCTGCAAGAATGTGGGGCCTCATAGACAGCTATTTCCAAAGACTGCACACTGTCATTGATGCTAAAGGGGACAATACCCAGTATTAAGAACTACGGGTATGTAGACTTTTGAACAGGGGTCAGTTCATTCTTTTATTTGTTGCCATGTTTTGTTTTGAGCTTGTGCCATTCTGTTATAACCTACAGTTGAATGTGAACTTTACTGACAGATTCTCTGAAACGCCTTTGGAGACGGCTTATGGTAGAGATATTAACATTCAATTCACATGCAACAGCTCTGGTAGACATTACTGCAGTCAGCATGCCACTTGCACACTCCCTCAACACTTGTGACATCTGTGGCATTGTGCTGTGTGATAAAACATTTTCAAGTGGCCTTTTATTGTGGCCAGCCTAAGGCACACCTGTGCAATACTCATGCTGTCTGATCAGCATCTTGATATGCCACACCTGTGAGGTGGATGGATTATCTCGGCAAGGGAGATGTGCTCACTAACACAGATTTAGACAGATTTTTTTACAATATTTGAGAGAAATAGGCCTTTTTTGTACATAGAGAACATAGAGAGTTCAGCTCATGATGAATGAGGGCAAAAATGAATGTGTCGCGTTTAGAATTTTGTTCAGTGTTTTACCAATTCTCCAAGAGTATGCAAACTTTTGAGCACAACTGTAAGACTCTGACTGGACTCTAAAGTGCTGACTGGACCATATAAGGCACCAACTGTACTATATTAGGTTCTGACAGTACAGTCAGAGCCTTATATGGTACAGTCAGAGCCTTATATATTACAATATAAGGAGGTTCTGACTGTACTATATACGCTTCTGGCTGTACTATTTAAGGTGCTGTCTGTACTATATAAGCTTCTGACTGTACTATATAAGGTGCTGATTGTACTATATAAAGTTCTGACATTTCCACGTAAGGCCCTGACTGGTACTAAGGTTCTGATGGTACTAAGGTTCTGACTCTACTATAAGGCCAGACTGTACTATATACGGTTCTGACCTTTCTATATAAGCTCTAACTGTACTTCTTAAGGCTCTGACTGTACTATACAAGATCCTGACTACTATGTGTCATCTCTATGCAGATTACGCTGTTATATGCTTTAGCTCCTACAGTTGACCAGGCACTTTATGGGCTACGGTCTGCAATCAGTGTCTTGCAGGGATTCTATTCAGAAAATAACCTATGTGAGTTTTTTTTCTTATTCTGAAAAGGTGCCTATATATTTGGATTTGTTTACTCCTGACAGTATCAAATTGAATGTGTTTCTGCATACAAAAATGTAGGCATATGAATAGATGAAAATATTTCCTTTAAAAAACATGTAGATGAACTTGTTAGGAAATTGAGGATGAAAATGGTCTTTATATATAGAAATAGGTAATGCCTTACATTATCTAGTAAATAGCAAATTTTTCAGTTGACTTTCATGCCAGTAATTGATTGTGGTGATATTATTATTATTTATATGAATGCTTCTACTTTTGTCTTAATAAAGTTTATTATAGTGCATTATGCTTTATTACAGGTGATTATTTTAACAGACATCATTGTTCTCTGTATCAGAAACTTGGCTGGCCCGCTAAAATACGTTGATCTCTGCATTTATTTATTTTTGTTTTTAAAGCACTCCTCTGGCTTAAATTACCACCACGCATTACTTCTCTGCTGGAATACAGAAGTACAAACTCAAATGAATCGGTGCCATTAGCACAATTTAAAAGGACTATAGAGGAATATTTCCATGAAGAATATGTCTGTATGTCATGAATTATGCGTTCAGGTTTTTATTTTTGGTGGGTGCTCCCAATATCTTCTATTGTTTAAAAATAGATTTGATGCAGGGCTCATCTGCAAAAGAGACCTTTTGTCCCAGCTTGACCTCCCTTGCTAAAATAATAAATAAATAAATGAAATAAAAATGTTTGACTGTCTGCACTGTATGTGTGTTAGGCATCTGACACTTCAACGCTCGGACCTGCTCCTCTGGGCTCCCAGGTCCATGCAGCTGCCGTCAATGGAGACCGGCGTGCCCTCGTCAGACTCATCACAGGTACAACACACGCACACACTGACATCTCTGCGGCCATTGAAATTTGACCGTTACCCTTTGACCCTCTGTGAATGCAGCGGATCCTTCTCTGCGTGACCGCGAGGACCAGTTTGGGCGTACCCCCCTGATGTACTGTGTCCTGGCTGACCGGCTGGACTGTGCCGAGACGCTGCTGAAGGCCGGAGCCTCTGTCAACAAGGCTGACCACAGCCAACGCACTGCCCTGCACCTGGCTGCACTGAAGGTCCCCTAGCCGCACTGCAACACCAGAGTCAGCCTGGAGCAACACTGACGTTGACCAGTAGAACACCACTAACACCAAGATGAGCACGTAGAGAACCTCTAGAACACTGACTCCAGGGCTCGAGACCACAGGTGTTCTGTAGCCCAGATCTCATCCCGCTCGGCTTAGCCGAGAAGGCAGTGCCCCCCGGTGGTGAGAGATAGACATGCCCTCAGGGCTGCCATTCTCAACCAGATTCCGGGCTGTCTATGGCCTTGTTCTATGGGGTATCGCTTAGAGCTGGGGCAGGGTGGGAGGGGGGCTTACACACACACACACACACACACTCGCAAACACACTCCGATTGTGTATGTGTTTGGGGTGATGTGAGGCCCTCTCTCTGACACTTGATCAATATCTAGCTGAGACAGGGACAGAGGTCTGGGATTACTGATCTAATTGGACTGAGAATAGGGAGGACGGACCACACGTACCCACACACATACATATGATTATACAAACACACACACATCATTTCTGAAAAGCTCACACATACGCATGCATGCTCACTCAGTAGATAGATCTGTCAGACGGTTAGGCTGGAAGGCAAATAGAGAGGAGAGGTGGGAGAGGAGAGGAGAGGGGGAGAGGAGAGGAGAGGGGGGAGAGAGGGGAGAGGGAGAGTAAAAGAAGAGAGGAGAGGATGAGAGAGAGGGTCTGAGCAATAGGAAAGGACAGATGGATGATTAGGGAACTGGATCAAGAGTGTGTGTGTGTGTGTGTGTGTGTGTGTGTGTGTGTGTTCTCATAGGTCTTGACTGACATCAAGACAAATGATTGAGGTACATTCTGTGGCAGTCAAGGGTTTTCAACATCATCAACTTTGTGTGGGTTTATATATATATGTGTGTGTGTGCGTGTGCGTGTGCGTGTGCGTGTGCGTGTGCGTGCATGCTCCAGGGGAATGTGCGGTTCCTGAAGCTCCTCCTGTGTCATCGTGCTGATTGGCTGCAGAAGGATCTAGAAGATATGACACCCCTTCACCTGGCTACCCGCCACCCCTCCCCCAAACCACTGGCTCTCCTCCTCAAACACATCGGCCCTGGAGAGGTGGACACACAGGACAAGAACAAGGTGACACACAAACACATCATCTACAGAGCCGGGGAATCATTTCCTCAAACGTGCTTGTTATAGAACTGCCCCGGATCTGTGATTTTATTGACTGAATTAGAGCTCACATGGAGCTCTGAGCGATCTGTGGACAGACCAACACACACACAGTGGAATGACAATATACGGCTTTGTCCTGACTTTGAAAGGCAGACGGTTGGGCCAAATACATTCTACGTGCACAGGCACACACACACACACACACACACACACACACACAGCCCTGCTCTGTCTGTAATGCTGATATGTTATCTATGTCTGTTAGTTTTGTAATAATCCAATATGCATCATCAGCATGTCAGATGACCCTGGTTTCAGTACAGCCCAGAATAGCTCTTTAAGGCCCATCCAGGAGTGGTTGCTTCTGTTATAACATAGTGTCATTGTTGAGTGGTCAATGCAGGCTTTGTCCCCTCCTCACAGCAGACGGCGCTCCACTGGTCAGCCTTCTATAACAGGCCGGAGCACGTCAGACTGCTCATCAAACACGACTCCAACATCGGCATCCCAGACAGCGAGGGCAAGATCCCCCTTCACTGGGCTGCCCACAGCCAGGAGCACACCGCCACACACACGGTCCGCTGTATACTGGTACTGACCCGAACACACACACCGTCCGCTGTATACTGGTACTGACCCGAACACACACCGCCACACACACGGTCCGCTGTATACTGGTACTGACCCGAACACACACACCGTCCGCTGTATACTGGTACTGACCCGAACACACACACCGTCCGCTGT